>VDFB02032749.1:122919-165465 GCA_007258455.2 Sequoia sempervirens
TAGATATGCTTTAAAGAAATTCAAGTTGGATTTTTAGCAACAAAAGGATTTTTATTCTTTAATAGAATGTTTTCGAGTTTGTGAGGATAAGATAAATCCAAGAGTGATTTTATGTGTAATTAAAGCCAAAGAAAGCAAGGAAAGATTCTTTCCTTGCATGCTAAGTAAAGCAGTTAGGCTCTATAAAAGTAAGATTGCTGTAGCAAACTTATATGGTATTTTTGAAAGAAAAGTTTGCTGTTAGGCTGAATAGAAGATCCAACATTTGCAGGTTTTTCCCCGCATTGGGGTTTCCTGGGTAAATTTGTGTTATTGTCTATTTGTGATTGGCTTCATATTATTTTTGCTTCCGCTGTTATTAGTTGTTATTTAATCCAGTGTATTAATTGTTATAAATCAGATTTCTTTTCTGTGAATTTATTGTGCAATTAATCTATAGCTGGGTTATAAGAAATTAACAAGTTGTAATGCCATAGAACAAAGAAGACATTGAGGACATTTCAATTAATACAAACTTAATCCACACTTTGAGTTCGATCTTGAATTTGCGCAGTTACTCTCATCTTTGACACTTTGTTGTGCAATGTATAGAATCATTAAAAATGATTAGTTTCTCTCATTTTGAAGTAAAAATCATGCATTTAACACTTTGAGTTTCTCATCTTGATGGCACTGACAGGGAAGACTAGGCCCTTAGGACTGTGTGTAGCTGAGAACAGGCCTCAGCAGTTTTGAGTCAGAAGAATAACTCTAAGCTAGTTACCTTTTTTCTGTTTCGCCTGGTCTCTTTTGCCGGCATTCAAAGATCTCCCCAGCACTATTGGTTGCTGCTCCTCGAAACTCTTCTTTCCTAGCATTGAAATTTCACTTCTCTAATTTGGTAATGCTACAGCCTGAAGACACCATTCCAAAAGCACATGAAAGTGAAAAGAAGATTGTAGGTCGGATCCAAAAGCTGTGTGTCTAAGGATTTGTCATGGTTGGAAGTAGGAGTGCATTGACTTTGCATCGACGATTGGTAGAACACACAGAGTGCATTTACTGCACTTGTAGTTGGCTGAACTCATGGAGTGCATTCATTGGCCGAAAGTTGGCTGAACACAGGGAGTGCATTCATTAATTTTGACACTACTAGGAAGGGGCGTGTGATAGTTTTGACGATAAGATTTGCATTATTTTTTTTTTTCTGATTTCTTTTGTCACACAATAGTTAATGTGATGTTCATAAGATTTGACAATTTAATCAGATTCAATAATCCACATAGGGCTCTCGTGGCTGCAAGTTGACCGACCACACTGTGTGCATTCATTAAGTCCACCAAAAGTTGCTTGAACACACTATTCAATCTTGGAGCTTCTATTTGTTTGCATTCACTGCGCCAAAATTTGGAGGCGCACGGGAGTAAATTCATTACTTTTAACACTGCTTGGCAAACTTCATCTTTGATGTGTTCCTTCCAGCTCCGCCGACTGCTCTTTACATTCTACAGCATCCCAAGAGTCAACTTGCAACTCTTATATTTTTATCCCCAAAGCCATTTGTATTAGACCTTGTTACGGCCGACCACAAGGAGTGATTTTTTTTTATTTTCATTTTAAACTTTAAGTTTTAGTTTTTAGTTTTAATTTAATGTGGCTTTAGTTTTTAGTCTTAATTTAAAGTAACTTTACTTTTTAGTTTTAATTTCACGTACTTTTAGTTTTTTAGATTTTAGTTTAATTTAGATTTTTAAATTTTCATTAGGTTTTTTTTTAGATTCTAGTTTAATTTAGCTTTTTAAATTCTCATTCGTCCTTTTTTTAGATTTTAGTTAGATTTTTTTATTTAGATTTTGTAATTTGATAGATTAGATTTTAGATTTTTTAATTTGATTTAAATTTTACTTAGTTTTTTAGATTTTTAATTAGATTTTAATTAGTTTTAGATTTTTATTTAGTCTTTAATTAGATTTAGATTTTTTATGAGGTTTTAATTAGCTTCAATTTATAATTAGATATATATTTTGTTTTATTTTTTTAATTTAGTTGGATTTTTAATTAGATTTTAGGTTTTTAATTTAGATTTTCAATTAAATTTTAGATTTTGTAGAATTTGGATTAATTAGCTTTTAAATTTAGATTTTAGATTAATAGATTTTTAGTTTTAGTTAGATTTTAATTTTAGAGTTACATTTTTTTTAATTTAGTCTAGTTTTAGATATTTTTTAATTTAATTTAGACTTAGATTTTTCTTTTTTGATGAATTTTGTCCATTAACTTTTATAGTTAGATTAAATCTTAGTTTTCTTCTTAGTTTAATTGTTGATTTTGGGCTAATCTTTGAATTGTTTTTTTACAAGTTTGAATGTCCATGATTTGCAACTTAAAAATCTCAACTATCGTTTGTCAAAGATTGGAGGCTCAAAACTACTAATCGTGCTTTGCAAGGCTCTTGCTTTAGTTTGCTTTATCTTGAGTGCCTTTTTCATATAGAATGCTTAATGGGCTTAAAAATAACTTGAGTGCTTGAGTTGACATCATAAGTGGGTTTAAAATTTACAAGTGTTTGCGTTGTCTTGTAGTTTGCATTTTGTTTCTAGGTGCGTATGCTTTTCTCTCATGCCATTTGCGATCTTGAGAATCAAAAACACCTTTAGAAATTTTTTATAACCACCCACACATTTGGATTTTGGAATAAAAATGAACATTATGCAAGTGTGAGGCAAAGGTGTTTGTGTATGCACTCCCCTTACGCTTCATGTGATCTTGGGTGATCAAAAACATCTTTGTCTTACTTTTGTTACCTTTAGAGGGGCCTGCCTCAAAAGAGGGAACGACTCCAACTAGTTTTTCGCTCAAGCCAGTATATAAAAGGATAAGACTAAATTGTCAAGTCCTCATGGTATGTAGGCTTGAGTCGTGCAGTGTCATTCAAAATAGGGTACCTACCTTTTCTTTTAAAGGTATAAGAGCCCCTAGTAGAGTGATTAAAGCCTTAAGTGGCTTGTTGGACGGTCGTGAGGTGCCATGTCCCCGAGTATTCACTAGAACCCTCTTATTTTTAGAAGCATCACCTTTCAGCCATTGCTTGGTATAGTGTTGGGTATAGTATCATACCTGAAGATATCACTACTGACTCCCTTGAGTAGACATAGCAAATTCCTCTTTGGGGAATTTGAAGTTGGTGAGCTCGAGAAGTGAGGGCACTATAAGGGGGAGCCTATGCCACCAAACTTCTAAGATATTTGCTCTTGAGAAGGAGAGGTGTTCAACACTAATCTGGGGTATTTCGGTGAGCTAGACCAAGTATACAATCCCTTTCCAATCAGGATTGTGCAAAGTGTTTGTCAAGATCAAACTCAAAAAATCATTTTGTCTGCTTGTGTTTTATGTGTGTGTCTTTCAAACAAACAAGCAAACAAACCTTACACTTGAAAATTGCAACACTTCACAACATTACACCAAGCAACATGTTCAAACCAAACAGTCAAAATTGGGTCAAACTCTTGCAAAAATTAGGTCAAACTCTTGAGATCCATTTTCAGACCAACTTCTTGTTGTGATTCATGTTTAAAACCAAAAACTTGCTCAATTCTCCTTGCATACCATCATTCCATTATTAGGTCACCATTTTAGGTACCTTAGCATCCTCATTGCTTGCATACCTCAACATCCCATTAGGCTACCTTTTTCAAACTTTTAGGCTTGACACCTTGTGGATTTTAGGATAGAAGAACTCTCTATACCTTGGCACACATCATTGCTTCAACAAAATATTTTCATTTGACCAAGTCACTTTTTAACTTAGTCCTTCGTCATTTTGGTGATAATTTCCTACTCACAAGTCTAGTTGGGAAACTCACCTTGTCACTCTTTTCACTTGTCTTAGAAAAAGGTTGTTTGACAATCCTAGTTGAAACATTGGTTTACCCTTGGATAGTTAGTGATCCTATTCTTACATCTTTCAAAAGTGTTTAAGCCCTCAAGTTCACTATAGGTATCCATCACCTCTTAGTCATTTGCATCCTTCATACCACAACATTTTAGACCTAAAAGAGCATTATCATACACTTTAGACTTCATAACATCCAACATTATCATTATCACTTTTAGTCTTGTTGCATACATTAGACATCTTTCATCCTTAAGATACCAAAAATACCAAAAAAATAGTTGCATTACATTTAGGCATAACTTATTTCAAAAATACCAAAAACATAGTCTTAGTCACATACCTTCCACCTTCATTTTTAGAAAGTCTTATATGATTGAAACTAGATTGCAAAAGAAATGTTGAGCAATGGATCTCTTTCATGACGATGATGACCTTTACAATTACACTAGAACCCTCAACTTTGGCAATACCACTATTGATCCTCACAACACCACCAACCTTGAGAGTCATGACCATGCCAACTTGGGATCTACATCTTATAACCAACCAAAGGCAATAAATCCTTTCAAAAAATTCCTTGTTAGAGACAAAGATGGAAATGTGTTCATAGAAGAAGTAGAGGTTGCCGCACAAAATCCTGAAGTCACTTCTCTTGTGGACAAAATTATCATGTTAGACCCCCAATGATATTCAACCAAAATTTCACATGGAGTTAAACTACCACAAGGATTTGATGTCAATACCTCACAAGCAGCAACGTAACCCAAGAACAACACACAAACAAGCTAAGGACAATCTACACCACAACCTAACACTTCCATATCCATTGGAACAACAACCCAAAGTACCACATCTACCAATACTTCATCCATATTTGCGACACAATCTATGTCACAACCCATGACACAAACCACATCACAACCATTATTCACAACACAACCCTTTGGCTCAACATTTACTCCCTTTGGGTCATCATCTAAGGCCATAGGGGAATCCACATCTAACATCCTTGGTAGACCTAAGGCAAGAAGGGTTCACATCCACGGACCTCAATCAAACAAAAACACCATTTCACAAGTACCTAAATCAAACAAAAACACCATGTCACAAGGTCCTCATGTCAATAAAAACACCTTGCAAGGACAAAACAGGAACACCCCACATAGTCAAAATACAAACAATTCACATGGTTATAATCCTTTTCAACAAGGACAAGGATCACAAATGACACAACCTCTTAACATATCATATGGTTACATGCATGGATCCCTCTTTTATAACCAATATATATATGGACAACACACCCAACAAATGCAACATAGCTCAACCACTTCTCACATCCCAACTTACACATCACACATTCATACTCATAGACACAACCAAAATCCACCATATGCGAATAATGTTTTGAACCAAAACATGTCATCTCAACAAAACATGGGACCACACAACACAAATATGGGACCTCATAACAATGTTTTGAATAATCAAGTAATAGACGCCTTGACTGCTCAATTGGCTTCCCTACAAAAGAAAGTAGAAGGGATGCAAGTTTCAAACAAGAATATGTACTCATCACATGATTTGCATCCTTACCCATATGACACTAGCATATACATGCCTCCTTTCCCTCCTAGGTATATCATCCCTACCTTCACTAAGTATAAGGGAAAGAGAAATACTATTGAGCACATATGAGAATTCACCACTACTTGTGTGGATGTCACATACGATCACTCCTACCTTTTGAGACTCTTCCCTAGAAGTCTTATAGGGTCGACATTTGAATGGTTTGCATTGATACCTAAAGGGTCTATAAAGTCATGGGATGACCTCACCAATAAATTCATGGAGAATCATGCTTATAACATTAAAAATGATGTCATGATTGCTACCTTATGCCACTTGACACAAGATGAAGGAGATCCCTTTATTACTTTCTTCCAAAGATGTAGTAGTATGGAAAGTCAATGTCCTGTCAAGATTCCTGAAAAAGAAAAAAGTGGACATGTTTGTAGAAAACCTCAAGCCAAAATTGAAGCACCCTTTACAAGTACATTGTTGTGCCACATTTGTAGACTTAGTTCAGAAAGGCATGACACTGAAAAAATTCCTAATCGCACAAGGTGAACTTACATTTGGCAACAAAAACACACACAACCGATAGATCTCTAATGATAAAAGCAAGTTTTGGTCTTGCAATAAGAATGTAACAAACAATGGAGTCATAGACGCAAAAGTTGTGAAAAAAATGGGTCCCACATTGACTCTCAAAGCACCCAACACAAACAATAACACACCATATGTTTCCAAGCAAGTAGCTAACATGATACAAAATAATCAAGAATGGGGACCCCCAAGACAACCAAGGCAATACACACAGAGACAAAACACTCCTTTACCAAAACCAATTGAATCTATCCTGAAGAAGCTAGTACAATCAAACGTCATACAACTCCAAGAGCCCAAACCATTGACCCTAGAAAATTCAAACCCTCTTGGTGGGATGACAATGCCTTTTGTGATTACCAGTGCATCAAAGGGAATAAGATCTCATCATGTCATCAATTGAAGAACATGAATCAAGGCCTAATTGAAAATGGTACCATAGAGGTCGAGGGACAACAAAAAACTTCCAATAAATACCATATGATTTTCAAGAATCCAATGCAAGACCATGGAAAAGCCTCCATTTTTGGTCAAAAGATAGAAAATCATGCCAATTATACCAATGCCTCTTTTGACTACACAATTATCAACCACATCTGAGTTGACTCTGATCATGTTAACACAATCACCATTAAGAAGCAACCTGAATGCACTGTTACTACCTACAAGGCTAAGGTTACCATATTCAGTCCTTCTCCAAAGCAGCCAAAATCTAAAGCCCAATACAACCTTGTTGACCAATTGAGCAAGGGACTTCCACAAATTTTCATCCTTGAGCTTTTACGCATATCACCTAAACACAAAGCTATCCTTGACAAGGATCTAAAAGAAACCTTTATCCCTACCGACCTAGATGTCAACCGATTTGAAGCCATGATTGGATATTTGGGAAACTCCCACCATGTCTCTTTTTCTAACAAAGATTACTCTACATCCAAGTCAAACCATAACAACCCATTACACCTTGAGGTCTTCAACAACAAACATAGGGTCAGATGAGTCCTAGTAGATAGCAGAGCCGAATTGAACATTTGCACTTTAAAACTAGTGAAGGCATTGGGCCTCTCTGAAGCATGTGTGGATACATCTAAGAGCATTGTCATCAAAGCATATGATGATGAAGAACATTCTTTTGAGGGCGTTATCACACTGCCTATCAAGATTGGACTTGCATCACTAGATACCACATTCCAAGTGTTGGATCTTGAACTACCCATACAACCTAATCCTCATTTGACCATGGATCCATGCCATGAAATCCATCCCGTCCACATACCATCAATGTCTAAAGTTTCCTTATAATGGCACCAAAATCACAATCATTGGTAATCCTGATCCCTTTTCATATTGCGCCAATTTGAGGGGGTCCCTGAACACCAAGTGCCTATAAACTATGAAGCCACATTGTCTACTCCATCCAATTACATTGACCCATCCACTCTTACTAAATTCTCCATGTTTTCCATTCCATCTGTCAATCCCAAGATTTAGATCCAGGACAAGGGGTGTGGGGAGTATCATATGAACACTTCCTACTACATTACTAAGTTACCAAAGTCTCCAAAATCCTATGGAAATCCTGTCTATAAGATAGAACCTAAAGTTGTCATTAAAATTCCTCGCACCACCACCTTCACAAGCTGGGGAGAGTTAAACAAAGAGGAATGATGATATTTCATATTAGATCTACAAAGATGAGGAAGATTTGCAGCTGCTATAGATAGAACAATATGGTAAAGGCTTTGAACTCATGAAACAAAATGGTTATGATGGAATCAATGGACTTGACATACATAAAAATGGAATGAGAGAACCCTTGATGCCTCTTAAATGACTGAAGAACTTAGGGCTAGGATTTGTACCAATTAGGATTGGCACTTCAAGTACTAAGGTGCTTTCAAATAAGGATGTGAATGCTTCAAAATACGTTGAGATATCTAAATATCCTATTGACCTTTATTATAGCGAAACCAACTCTAATGAATATGAGTGGGATTCTTGTACCACCAGTGACTATGAGCTCGACTATGTCTTTCATGAGTCTGATTGACCCCGCCCATCCTTTACCAACCTCATGGATATTAATATCCATGTTGATTCATTTCACAAACCTGACTCACCAAAGACCACAAAAGAAAAAGCATGGACAAAATCCTTTTGGGACCCTGATAATACATCCATCTTTACCCTATCCACTCCTTCCCCATCCTTCAGTAATATTGATGATGGAATTTCCCTTGTTTACCCTCAATTAGTCTATTGGGACCAACAAGATCCACCCACATTAGACATATTTGGAAATGATTAAGCCATCGCTGAATTCATGGGACTATGAGAAGTCATCCCACATGGGGAACATAAGGTTGGCTTCACTATAGATCTTGATGATGCAACATATTTCGATGAGATTGTCCCACCCTCTAGTCACAAAAATGATAAAAACAAAATAAAAATTGAATGGTATTTAGGTGAAAACCCCAAGGTGCCTTCTAACCAAGAAAAAGTAAAAATAAAGGATGTATCCAAGGACGAAAACCTCTCTAATGCACCCAAGGATGGAGGGTTGGAATTTCTCCCCGTTAATCAAGATAAATCCTCGATGTTGATCGAAGAAGTAATGGAAGTCAATATAAGTACAACAGAGAATCCTAAGATTGTTCTCTTTACAACATCCCTAACAAAAGAAGAAAAACCAAAATTTCAAGACTTTTTTCACAAAACATCAAGTCAATTTTGCATGGTCTTATGCTGACATGCCTAGGTTGGACCCCACATTGGTCTTGCATCATTTACCATTGCTTCCAAAATGCAAATCTTTTCAAACAAAAGCTTAGAAAAAAATGCATCTCGTGATAGCTCTACTAGTCATAGCTAAACTCAAGAAATTATTGATGTCGATTTCATAAGACCCGCTGACTATGCAAACTGATCTCAAACCTTTGTACCATTAAACAAAACCAAATGGACAAATTTGTATCTACACATATTTCTATGACTTGAATAAAGAATGTCCGAGGATCTCCCACTTCCTAATATAGATACCCATAGTCTAGATCTAACAGTAGGCTACAAGATGTTGTCTCATGGATGGCTTCTCGGGTATAATTAGATCCGATGTTCTTGAAGATTAGCAAGCATAAGAGACATTCGCCAGTCTTACATGGGCAGTACATACTATTGGAATTTCATGCCCTTCGACTCAAAAATGCAAGTGCAATCCCTATCAAAGAGCTATGACCACCATATTTCACGATCTCATGCACACATTGATGGAAGACTATGTTGATGACCTTTTGGTGAAATCCTTGACACATGGTGATCATTTGAGAGTCCTGGACAAAATTTTCAAAAGACTTGAAGAATATAAAATCTGCCTAAATCCTAAGAAACGTGTCTTCAGCATGACATCAAGAAATCTCTTAGGATACATAGTTTCCCGTAGAGGCATTGAAGGGACCCATCAAAGTAAAAGTTATATTATATATGCCTTCCCAATAGGAATCACCAACTCAAGACATTGCAAGGTCGAATTTCAAATTCATCGATGCTTCATTGTATAGCTTTCTCGATAAAATGTCATCCCACAAGATTTTATTATGCAAGGAGTTCCTTTGTACATGGACGTATCAAGTGAGGCAGACTTTCAACAAATTAAAGAGTAATGCTTGATGCCTCCTATTTTGATGCCACCAATAGATGGTAAGCCTATAATCCTTTTCATATTAGCTACCACTTCTGTACTAGTGGAATTACTTGTGAAAAATGATCATGATGAGAAAGAACGGGTGATCTATTACACTAGTCGCACACTGGTTGGGTATGAACTCAACTATAGCCCTATTAAACATTCTTGTCTCATTATGGTGTTCGCCACTTAGAAACTAAGAAATTACATGCTAAATCATTAGACAAGACTAGTGGCTAAGATAGATCCTCTCAAATACCTACTCAGCAAGGCAGCATTGATAGGACGATTGGCTAAGTGGGTCATGATACTTAGTGAGTATGACATACAATATGTGGAACAAAAAGTAATAAAAGGACAGGTTATCGCAGACCAACTTGGTGATGCACATACAAAAGCTAATCACCCTTTGATTTTTGATTTCCTAGATGAATCAATATTTTCACTAGACATTGGCACAACATGGAAGTTATAATTTGATGGCTCATACACTAGTCATGGATCAGATGTGAGAATAATATTTGTCACCCCTCAAGGTGATACTATTCCCAAATCCTTCATAATAGCCTTCCCATGTACAAACAACATTGTAGAATATGAGGCCTTACTCACAGGATTGTGCATGGCTATAAAATGGAAATTACAAGTCTGAAAATCTTTGGTGATTCACAATTGGTCATCTGACAGGTCAACAATGACTATGACACTAAAGACAAGAAATTGATCCCATACAAAAGAATGGTTGACAGTTTTAAACTATATTTTGAGGTTGAAAAATTTAAAATGTATTTTGTAGATATCACTTTTTTTCAGATCCCATGGATTCAAAACAAAGCAGCTGACACCATGGCCACCATTGGATGTCTATTGGACATTCCCAATAATATGTCACAATATGAGTTCTTAGTTAAACAATTGTTGGTCCTTTCCTTTGATATCCCTAAATTTGAGATGGTGTGTGAACTTGTGGGTCCCAATTCCCCATGGTATCAAATCATTTATGACTATCTGCATTCCTAGACATTACCACCTAACCTATCCAACAACCAACGCAAGTCCTTCCTTCACAAAGCCGCTCTACACCATCATAGGTGATACCCTATATAGACATGGCCTAGAGAATACCTTACTTATATGTCTTGACACTAACAAAGCACAAACTACCTTACACAAAGTACATGAAGGTATATAAGGAGCCCATTCTAGTGGTCTGAATCTAGCTAAAAGATCATGTGATTGGGATATTATTGGCCTACAATGGAGCAAGATGCTTATCACTTTGTGAAGAAATATTGACAGTACCAAATACACAGTGACCTCATCTACACACATGCATAGGAGCTACAGTCGATTACTTCACCATGGCCCTTCACCCAATGAGGACTCAACCTCATAGGAAAAATTCATCCCACCTCATCTAATGGCCACAAATTCATTATCACTATGACTGAATATTTCACAAAATGCATTGAATCCATTCCCCTAACATACATAATCGGTAAACAAATCTCCAAGTTCATCCTTAATTATATCATATGTCGGTATGGTGTCCCACAATCCATCATCACTGACAATGGTCATCCCTTCAAAAATTAGGATGTGTGTGAGTTATGTGAGAAGTTCCACATCCAACATCGCTTTTCCATGCCATATTACCCACAAGGTAATGGCCAAGTTGAGGCATCCAATAATACCATAATCAAAATTCTTAAAAATACTGTCAATAATATTGGTTGTGACTTGCACATTCAGCTTAACCCCGCCCTATGGGCTTATCGCACAAGCATCCGTACACCCACCAGTGCCACTCCATTCACCTTAGTCTTCAGTACCGAGGCTATCCTTCCTATAGAGGTCAAAGTCCCCTTCCTACAAGTCTCCATGAAAGGGCTTATTAATGATGAGTACCCTATATCTTGACTGCATGAATTAGAGTTGCTTGATGACGTAAACAAAAGGCTCTGACATCTATAGGAATATCAAAACCATTGTTGTCATAGTTACAACAAAAAGGATTTTGTCAGATGTTCTAGCATTGGTGACTTAGTGTTGATGTAGAATCTGAAAAATCAAGCAACACATGAGAAACCTGACAAATTTGAGACCAAATGTTTGGGTCCATATGTCATAACAACATCCTTTGGCTTTGGCACTTATCAATTGTCCATGCCTAAAGAGGAATCTTTGTCTAAGCCCATCAATAGCTTGCACCTGTGTAAGTTCTATACCTACTTCAAAGAGCTAAGAAAAATTTTGAAAAATATTAAAAATGAGAAAAGTCTTAAAAATGCACTTGAGAAAATTCTTGAAAAAAATACAAAAAATGAGAAAATTTCATGAATAAATACAAAAATGAGAAAAATCCTAAAAAATACAAGAAAAATGAGAAAAAGTCTTTTAAAAAGTACAAAAAAATAAAGAAAAAAATTGTCGCCTTGATGAAAACCTAGCAAACAGGCATCTTGGTGATACCAAAAAAAAAAATAAAGAGAAAAATTTTGTCCAATAGTGAAAACCACATCAATGGCACTTTGGATAAGTACCATCATGAAAACCTAGCAAACAGGCACCATGTGTAGTCATTCTTTGCTCTGTCATCTACTATCACTTTATCTGGTATTCCACCCTGATCCAAAATAATTCCTTTACCTTCCATCATCTCCCATTTGACATCCATCATTAGGCCTTTACATCTTTATCATGACTTCCAAACGGTTGGTGTCCTACATCCTTTCTCTCACATCTTCCATCCATAATAAATCCCTGTCCCACCCCATCCCTATTGGTTAGTCTTATACCCAACTAGGGCAATATCCTTGACCTACATCTTCACTGGATTCTACACTTATCATTGGAGGTCACTATACTCAAAAAGATAAAAAAATCAAAACATTTCAAAGAAACAAAAATATCAACATTTCAAAAAGACAAAGAAATCAAAACATTCCAAAAAGACAAAAAGAAATCAAAACATTCCAAAAAGACAAAAAAATTATAAAAATTCAAAATCCATAAAAATAAAAACATTTCAAAACCCAAAAACATTCAGATAACTTTCAAAAAATCCCAAAAACAGAGTCAAAGTTAGTCATGTCGGTTTTTTTCATTGTTGAACTACATTGCCTCTACGACTAGATGTAGGTAAGGCCATTTGTCGATGTGCCCCTGAGGCATTAGGTCAGTCTTTAGGTGTTGCCAAATAAAATCATGTTTCGGTCCTTTGTCATTGAAACAAATTCAAGGGTCATGTTGAACTATGAGGTCTCTATGCATTGCTACGTAGGCAAGGCCATCTGTCGATGAGCCCCTAAGGCCACCTAGGTCAGGATTTTAGGGTTCGTTAGGTCAGTCAAAATAAATCAGACAATGTCAACTCAAACATGACATAATCATCTGCACTTCAAACACAAATCTTAAATCAACATGACAAGCAATCCAACAAGTCTCCAAGTCAAATCAGTCATTTGTCAAATCAATCAAACTAGTCAAATTGATAAAAACCAATAGTCTTATATAGGATATGTCCTTCCTGAAACTAGACCTTTTCACTATCACCCTTTGTCGTTTTCCTTATATAGGTAGTTGCATGATTGAAACCAAACTTGACATCTTATACGATATGTTTCTTCTCCTGAAACTAGGCCTTTTCAAAACAGCCCACCTGTCGCTCACTTCATCCCTTAACACACTGGAAAATGCTTATTGGCAAACAATTTGAATGGTTGTTGACCTTGTTGGTCTATTTTGTCTTATCTTTTTAATTTTCTTTGGTCATGTTACTAGCCACCTCGAGGATGTCCCATGAAGGATTTAGAGGAGCAATGATGTCTCATGACTCATATTTTATTTGATTGTTGTTTGTAGTTTTTCTTGATAAAAATATTGGGGAAACTTTGCCCTAAGTATGAGTTAGGACATTACTTGTCTATGACTATCTATTTAACAGATGGATGACTTTGCACACCTTGGTCTATGACATACCATGGTGTTTTTTTTCCATTTGTCATATTTTACTGCTTTATGATGATAAAGCACTATGACATGCACAAGAGTCTTCATTTTCCTTCATATCTTTTTTTCATCTATCATTTATTCCATCATCCATTCCCTTCATCATTTAATTTTTCCTTCATCATCCTTATCTATTTTCCTCTATCATTTTTTTCCTTCATCTTCTAGTTCTCTCATCCATTTCAAGAGCACACATGTGTTCTTTGAACCTGCATGTCCTCTCGAGGGGGCATACCTCTACCTCCTCGTCATTCTTCCTTACACTGGAGCATAACTTTTTATTTGAAACAATGTGATAGGCTACATTGTCTCAAAGAGGGGAAAAATTTAGACACTCAAAATTTGTCCTCACAATCGTCCTATTTCTCATCTATTAATTAAATGGATATTATTATCTATTTAATTAATTCATTTAATATTTTCTTCTATTCATTCATCAATTCATTTAAATCATTAACATATTATAAGCATTTATTCATTCATAACCACTATCCATTTGCAGAATCAGTTATTAATCATTTATCCATAAAACATTTCATATTATTCTATTTGCATAATCATTAAAATATCATTTGCGTCCATATCACATTAATGTTTATCCATTTACATATTTCATTAAATCATGTAAATACATAAACTCATTAAATAATTCATTTAAATTCACAAATTCACTTTCAAATATAATTACTAACCCTACATCATATCATAAATCATCTCATTTATCTCTCTCATTCCCATCCATTTCATTTAATTAAGCAACATGGGATAATTATGATAATTTCTCCATTTCACTCTTTTATCCCACATCTCTTCTGCAAGCTCAATCTACCCCATGAGTACATCTATATAAACCCCCTCTTCTCACCAAAAAAACCTTCAATTTGGAGATTCAATTTCGATCATATAATCCTCTATTACATTCATCATGTAGTCTCTTGTTACATTTGTGCTTGCAAAAATCTAAGAGCGCCAAATGCATAAGTCAAGATCTTGGTGTATAGGAGAACAATGGAGTTGATTTTCTTTTGAATGCATGTGTTTTTGGTTTTTGCATAGTTTAATTTACATTTTGCATGTGCTTTCATTCAAGAAAAGCTTCATTGATGTTATGTCGAAATCTTGATTTTGGGTTTATAGGTTAAATCAGCTCTTTTTCAGTTTTCAGCATGCACACAATGAACTATTTGAAAAAATGCCTCAATAAAATGTGGTCTCATGGAATTCCATGACAAGAAAATGCAATTGGTAGTTGCTCCTAGTTATTAGTTATGCAATGTGAAGTAATTGCATAATTGCTTATGTTGACTTTCTAAAAAACTATATTGTAATTGAAATCTTGTCATCTATCAACATATAGTTATTAGTTATGCAATGTGAAGTAAGCTTTGAGTTTGAAAGATGTTCAATGCAATGTAATCAATGATATGAATATAAACTACACAAATCTATTAAGTACAATTCATTAGTTAAACTCTTTATTTTATTACCTCGATGAAGCTTTGAACTCCACCTCCACTAGGAGGTCTTGCCATGAAATCTCCAAGATTGACCTATTCAACATCCAAAATCAAATATTAGAATTTACCGTTCATATAAAAATTCTATTCACATGTAATATTTATAATTGTTTACTAGTTACATACCTCAGCAATACATGTCGTAGCATAATACAGAGGTGGAGAACCGCTAAAAACTAAATGAATGCTATGACCCTAAAATTTTATTACAATCATTAAATTAAATTAGTTAATCTTGAATCTAAAAAATTAAATTTAATAAATTAAATTCAATGGACTTGCTAACATTTACCTGAGTATCAAGGTTGAAATCCTTACTTAGGAGGGCATTTGTCATCACCAACTAACTACTCAGTTGTAGATGTAGCCTATGCACTTGTCTCCTAACTATTCGTGGGGTCATAACCATAGGATGACCCACAAGCCTAACAAATATGGGGTGTAACCCTAATCCTCAAAGTCTCCCCTTGGTCACGTTGCACTATAGGACTAGCATGCTCTATGATGCTCTAGGTCAAGGAACTAATGGACTGTAGTATCTCAATCTCAGCACTTTCCTTCACAATGGAAGGGATATCCACATGCTCATAGGCTAGTCTAGTGAGTGCTCATCTCACTGGTCATTGTGGCTCAAGACGTACCCCTAGTCTATCTTATGTAGACCCACCACCTCTACCCTAGAAGTCCCGCATATCAAAATAGTTACGGATTTTGTTGAGGACAAACTCATAGTAGATTTTCCTCAAGAAATATTGTGGGAACTCATTATTTTTGCATGGAGGATGGTCAAAAACCATCCACCACCATGGTTCTTTATCCCCTGGTGGTTGCACCAATGGATAGGGAACCTCTTGCTTGTAGGGTGTAGAGGTTGATTTGTTCATGGGTTTGTGAAAAGGGAACACAAGACAAATTTTGTATTTTTTTCATTTTTGACTTGTTTGTAGGATAGTTTATCTACATAATATTCTTTATACTCTCATATCTTCTCCACCCAACCACTTAATTGCTTGCTAATTGAATCTACGTGTGTTAACATAGATTTAAGTGATTGTGCAAGTATAGTTCTTTGCGAGGTTGAACTCGCGGGATCTTTCAACCTCACAATTAACTCCGCAATTTGTTTTTTGTTATTTTTAATTTCCCCCATTAAATTTTGTTGAGTTTGAGGGGAATGTTGAGGAATTATTGGAGGTTTTTTTTTAGGTTGTTGTTCAGCAAGTATTTGGGTATGAGGTGAAGAAGGATTTTGAGGAGGAGAAGGAGGTGGAGTATCAACTCTTAGAAATTAAAGAAATTAACATCAAAAACATATTAAATCTACATATTTAATAACAAATTCACAAAAAGAAAAACTTACTCCTTTGAGCTCCATGTTGATGTGGTGGCATTCTAGCAAAGAATTGGTGAATAAATCATGAAGTTTGAGCTCTCAATAATGTGAGCATGCTTGGGAAGGGTTTGCAGGCTACAAATGGAGGAAATAGCACAGTCAAAAAATGAAATTAGTTTTCTTTTTTTTCTTTTAACATGACATAACATGCTCACATTATAACACGAGCACATTATGGCTTTGGTGTGACTGATTCTAAGGCTCAATCACACCAAGTCATAATACAAGCGCATTATAACGCACTCATATTATGGATTTTCTAAAAAATCAAAGATGGATGGCCAAAAATTGGTCCCCCATCTTCCTACACCCGCCCAATAGTTTTTTTTAATTAGAATTTGTTTTAATTTCCAGGAAATCAATCTCCACCTCCAAATATTGATAATTCACAATAAAATCCTCACAAAAACCCTCCCAAACAAGAAGAACATCAAACCCCTCCCTCAATTTGTAGAAATCCTATAGGAACTCAAGAAAATATTTTAAATCAAATAGAAAACAACAAAAGAGAGCTTGAAGAATTGATTGCAAGATTAAATGAACATGTTGCAACCCACCCTCATAGGAGAGGCATTTTCAAATCATTAAAATTTATTGTATGTCATGTAGGAGCCATGAGTGAAAAAATTAAATTTTGGTTGAATAAGAGGGAGGAATTAAAATGATTTTATGCAAGTGGACTTTCCTATGCACAAGTGAAGAAAGAAAAAATTATCAAAGTCAACTTGTGTGCCCTTTTCACAGATCCAAGAACCAGTGCACCTTTATCACTTGCATGTAGGAGGTTCCCCATCTATTGGTGCCACCATGAATTAATTAAAAATAAGTTTTGGGAGTAGTGATGGATGGTTTTTGACCAACCCTCATGCAATAACTACAAGGTCTTGCAGTATTTTTTGAGCAAACTCTAATGTGAGTTTGTCCTAATAAGATGCCAAATTATTTTGACTATCTAGAATCTCAGGGTAGAGGTGGGGCTCCACACATGATAGAGCAGGTGTACGACGTAATCCCTAGCCGAAACTAAAATCCTTAGCTAAACTCATGGTGGAGCATGTCACATTTCCTTCCATTGTGAAGGATAATGTCGAGGTGGACACATTGGACTCAATGAGCTTGCTCACTCATAGAATTGTACAATGTGTGAGGCCTCTAGTAGAGCTTGATGTGGGTGAGTCTTCTAGGCCCAAAGTTCCAATCCACTATTGTCATTCTTACAGTGTTTTTTTCACATTTATGGTGAGAGTGCTCGAGATGCAGCTACATAGCATACATCAGTTGTAGAGAAAATGGTTATGACAGATGCCTTCCTGAATGAAACCTTCAACATTGATACTTACATAAAATTTAGCAAGTTCATTTAATTTTTTTTATTAAATTATATTTTGAAATGTAAGAATAGCTAAATTAATAGAATGAATATGACAAAAATTTAGGGTTGGAGTGTTAATGATACATGCATCATTCCCACAAACCCCTATATCTTTACGTTGTTGAGTCCACAAGTATGCAACCAAAATTAAAGAAATAATTATTGCATGTGAATAGTTGAACCTTATATGAATGATTGACTCATAACACACTTTGGATGTTAAAAAATTTGTTGGTGGACCTTTGACATCGACACCTCCCTATTCTCATCATTGAACAACTTTCATTCAAGTAACCTTTATTCATTAATGGTGTTGTAAAACAGTGTTAGCTAGTTTTGGTAATTGAAAAAAACACTATTCCATATATGATTGTACTTTTAACACAATTCCATATGATTTTGTACAATTGTACTTTGTTCTTTAATGCATGTATCCTCTGAGGTTATATACGGCTCCTTAGGGCTTGATTTTCCTTAATTTGATAATCAAAATGACCTAGCTTTCTTTTCTCAAAAACCATTGGGAGTATAGCATTGGTCCTTGTGGTACTTCCACCTATCATGCAAGTTACTTCCACTTATTCTATAAGTTGCTCCTGCCACCAACTCACCTCCTGTTAGAGGGTAGCTTGACCTTAAGGAACTTAGCAATTAGAATAAAGCAATTAAAATTAATTATAAAATTATAAAATATTAGTGGGTAACAACTATGAATGGTTACTAGTAACTATATTAACTTAGATTGATATAATGTGATAGACCTACAAAAGTAAGAAGATACTCATTAAGCTTTCAACAAAGTACTCTAAATAATTGAGGATGTTGTTGATTTAATGTTATATCAATTTGAGTATATGAAAACTTGTTCCATGTTTAGAAAGCATTAAGAACAACAACATTCAAAAATAAAATAAAATTTTAACTTCATTGGCAATTCCTATGATGTCAACTTCCCCTGAATCTAATGAATAACAATTGAGGACTTGGAAAATTTCAAACCTAATTCATTCATGACTTCTAAAACATAGGAAAAGGGGGCTATGATGTAACCCTCTTTTCTATTATTTCCATTCAAGAAATGAGATCTAAACCTTGAAGTGACTATCAACCCAAAAGGGTGAGCCAAGTCAAGATTTGGGGATCTTGCAATTTCTCCTTTATGCAAGGATGGGGATGGTGAATCAAATCACACTTTGGGGAGAAAAATTTAAACTAGAAAAACAACTCTAAACTTAAATATACCACTTGCAATGAAGAAATTAATCATAGAATAGAAGGAAAATAGGGATTTTTCTAGAAAAATTGAAATGAGGAATGTTGTGCACCTAGTCAAAGCTTGTTGTTTTTGCAACTTTATCGGTGACTCATTCACTAGGTGGAAAATGGGTCTTGGTATACTTGTTTGAGAGGCACTGAATCTAGAAATGAAACTTATACACTATGAAAATTTGTTGTCACCAAAACCCTAATAGGGACTCATTCACCAGGTGGAAAATGGGTCCTGGTAGGCTCTTCTGGAAAACTCTAAACCTGATCTTTAAGTTCTAGATCTGCAATCCCTTCCTGCAACTTGAAATTCCCACTTTCAAATCTGGATCGACTAATAATCTGGAAAACAAATTTTGGAGTTTGTTGGTGGATAGGGGTTTTCCTCATTCAAATGCCAAGTTTGGTAATTAAACCTTGATGATGAATGAAAATTTGAAACATGAAATGTGTGTGCAATCCTAACCTTAAGTGTGTCTAAGGTTAAGATCTCTAATGATGCAAATAAACCCTACTCAATTGTGTTAGAATAGGATCTTAGAATTAAACATGAACAATGCAAAGGACCTACTTTAGGAGATCTCAAATCCCCTTAATAAGTCACAAATCTGAATATACCTCTCTTTAGGTTGCAAATAGAATGATCATAGAAGATGGAATCACTTAGGAAACAAGTCATTAGGCTTAGTTGAATGTCTTGTGCATCTCCCCAAAACCAAGAATCTATCATGATTCTCCATAGGCATCTATCATCACTCCTTCAACAATGCTTTATATTTGATACAAAATGAGCTTGAAGACCTATAATGTTGCTCCAAGACTTCACTCTTGCTCACTTTTTGAATATGAATACTTGATCTCATAAAAATTCTCTAAACTCTTAGATTGCTTAGATGAGACTATGTGAAATAACCTTAAATTTATACATAACTTAAGATTAAATCTGTAAATTCAAATAACACGGGCCAACATCAGATCTTGAATTTGAAATCATTAAAATCCCACCCAAAACACATCCCAAGGGGGGTGTCCTAAGTTAAGGAGGGCATTCACCATAGGGTGAATGGGTCCTAGCATACTCAACTAGGACCTATTTCAAGGATTGTGAAATAAAATTCCAAAAGGGGGTCCTAGGTCACTATCCTAGGACATAATCCTTGAAAAATTAAGCATTGTGAAATTTCATTAATGAGTGTCAAGTTTTATCCCTTGGAAAATGCAATTAATAAGGCTTGTATTTGAATTAAATTGGCCAATTAAGGAAAAATCAACCTCCATTAATTAATAAAGCCCTAGGTTAGTGTGAAATTGTAAAGAAACACTTTACAACACCCTAAATAAGGTACAATTAAGTCTATTTTATTAGTAATTATTCATTCCAAAATTAAGTGTGAAAAAGGGTTACTTTTTTCTACACTACATTTAGCCCCCACTTTAGAGGTCATATGATACTACATGCATATGCAAGCTAAAGGAATTAGATTTCTATAAAAGGATACTCGTATGGATTCATTAGGGAGAATGAAGCCCCCACTATAGTTACCTATAAAACCATAATGTTAAGGACAGCATCTTGCAACACAAACTCATTAGTCGCTCAAAAATCCTCTTATCAAACTTCTACGAAGAATTGAATTCAAGGGTAGATGTATGCCCCCTGATTTCACTTACTTTATGGAGGTGGAATTAGGGTGAATATGAAACCACATCGAATTACTTAGGTCATATCATAAAGTATTTCCAAGTACTAAACCACATAGTGATAGACATTTAATGAGACTGGGAGTGGAATTACGAATCCAATACAACAAATGGCATCGAAAATGGAGTCCTCTATCCCCTAATATGCTAATTTGAATGAAATTCCCTTTAAATGGAATAAGATTATTTATTATAGTTTTACTATATACTAATGAAAATGACACTTTTTACTATCCATTTTTCATTTACCTTTTTAAAAATTACCTTGGTGCAGAGTGATTGAGGATATTGAGCCAAAGGACCTATAAGCCCCCTAGACTAGACATAGTTCATAGCAAGGTTGCACGAGGCACACTTTGACAAATGGTGAGTGGATTCTACTATGATTTTTCATCATTTTCATGCATTCACTGTACTTTTTCATGTAATTAGAGTAATTTTAGGACCCTGGAAAAGATTGGAACAAAGCATCCCTCTTTGTCGCAAAGCGTCCCTCTTTGTCGCAAAGCATCCCTTACTAGTGCAAAGTGTCCCACTTTGGCACAAAGTGTCTAAAATTTTCTAAAGTGTCCAAGACCCCCCATCCAAAAATGGAATAATTGTCCACATTGGTCATAAAGCATCTTAGAGCAACTCTAATGTTATTTTAATTGATGAATTTAGGATTTATTTCATGTATTTTTCTTTTTAGATTCCTCCTCATGCCCAGTAGCACCTCGGAGGGAGACATTTTTTTTTCCTCTGAGATTCTACCACTCAACTATCATATGAGGAGATCAGCCTTCTTTAGGATGTAGGATTATTTTGGTGTACCTCATTCCACCTATGAGGTACCATGATGCCATGTCGCTAGCCCTAGTGGAGCTCAATGAGATGTAGACTCATGTACCTTCCATCTACCCATGGGCGAGATAACTGTTACTCTAGAGGATGTACATTGCATCCTATAGATTCCTATCTGGGGTGAGACTGTACACCTTATAGATGATTCTTCTTTCAAAAAAATGAGAGATGATATTGTATATTTTCTATAGTGTCCTATCCATCGGTCAAGCATTGGTCCACGCATTGACCTAAGATGGCTTCTACATGTGCAGACACCACTTTTGCAATGGATTTTGATCACGACCATAGCATTCACATTGGTGCAATACAGTCAAGGAGCTCATTTGGATGGTGGAATTGTACATATTATTAGGGACATGGAGAAGCATAGAATCATCCATGCGTGTGGTCGTATTATCCTCTCCCATCTATACTATGATTTAGGATGGTTTATTTACCAAGATCTCAACAACATCGTACATTGTACACTCTTGCAATTTTGGTGCCTCAAGAATATCACATGTACGAGGCCAATTGATTTTCCTACCATGGTATCCATGGGCTATCCATGGGTCTTTAGCTATCCACTGAGATGACCATGGCAGGAGGGGGACCTACTACACTAGCATATTAGGTTTGATCAACTAGATGAGGATGATATCAATTGGAGACCATATCCCAAGATTCCCCAGTGGGCGGATGACAAGCATGAGCTACGTAGGTTACAGCTAGATTAGTTTCTTTTAGATAGATATGATTGCATAGTGAGACATTCTACTATTATCATGTCATGCATTAGTTTGGGAACATCCAGGTACCACTATGGACTAGATCGATGTATCGATGATCAGCACAAAGTGCTTTTAGACCTAGGGATAGTCATTGAATTACTATTGAGGATGTATACATTAGTGGTTTAGAGGATGAGGACCACAACATGCCCCTAGTCTCCAAGGTTGATGATGCAAGCACATCTCAGGCCTATGATGAGTGGTGGGTTGCAAAGGAGGTACACCACAAATGGGATTAACCAAATGGGTACACCTAATTTTTGACTTGATGTTTCACTCAATTATGAGGGCTATAATGCATAAATAATAATCAAATAAAAAAAACCTAACTATTATAACAGTAAAAAGGTAGGTTTTAAGATGCTAAAATGATGTGTACCTTTTTTAAAAATTGTTGTTTCAGGCCTCACTAAGGACTCATTCGCCCAGTGGTGAATGGGTCCCTACTAGAGTTCTAGAAAAGTGATTTTTGGGTTCTGTTCTTCAATGTTTGCACTCCTAGATCCTAGGTGTTCAGCTCACGAAATTTGAAAATAAATTTTGTAGAGTAATTTTCATGATCTTGCAATAAAGATGACAACTTTTACAACTTTGTAACTTTGACAAATTTTCTCTCCACTTAAGCTTCAATCTAAAACCTGTAATCACACATCAAGAGACAAGAAAAATTGTTGATTGTTAGGGAATAGGGGTTTGCCTTGGTCAAACCTTGTTTTAGTAATTAAACCTTGAATTGAAATAATTCATAAAAGGAAAGATGAATGAACAAAGTGATGCTACACCTCACTAATCCTCAATTGAACCTTGGAGTAGAAATTAGCAATCTAGCATGAAGTGGTCTCAATGTATGTAGATCTTGATCATGAACTTGACATAAGATAATGGCTTTGAAGACTTGAATTTGATCACAAATGCTATAACATCACATTAGCTCAACAACATGCAAGAATTTGACATGATGAAATAGATTCTTTATTGTTGCAATAAACTTCAATAATCTTCCCTTGAATTCCTTCTTGAATGCTCTTGTAAAGTTACTCTTGATTTCTTATGAAATTCTAGTTATGCTCTCTTGAAAATATTAGATGAAACTATGTGAAATAATCTTATATTTATACATAACTTAAGATTAAATCTCAAAATCCAAATAACGCAAGCCAATATTAGATCTTGAATTTGAAATCATTAAAATCCTACCCAAAACACATCCCAAGGGGGGTTTCCTAAGTTAAGGAGGACCCATTCACCATAGGGTGAATGGGTCGTAGCATACTCAAGTAGGACCTATTTCAAGGATTGTGAAATAACATACCAAAAGGGGGCCCTAGGACCTAGTGAGGATCCATTCACCATGTGATGAATGGGCCCTAGGTCACTATCCTAGGACACAAACCTTGCAAAATTAAGTGTTGTGAAATTTCATTAATGAGTGACAGGTTTTATCCCTCAGAAAATATAATTAATAAGGCTTGGATTTGAATTAAAGATGTCAATTAAGGAAAAATTAACCTCCAATAAAGCTCTAGCTTAGTGTGAGAGTGTAAAGAAACACTTTACAACACCCTAAATAAGGCACAATTAAGTCAATTTTATTATTCATTATTCATTCCCAAATTAAGTGTGAAAAAGGGTTACTTTTTTCTATACTACAACTTCAAAGGGAATGGCATTGCTTGAAGCCCCTAGATTCAACATATAGTTATGTACAACTATCCCCTTATTAGCAATGAGATATCAAATTCATTTGTATTCAATTGGCTACCCACTAGTGACATGCCAAGGTAAATTTCAATAGCATATTAGAAGTTTTCATTAACATTGGTATTGATGGGATGGTTGACAAGGTCATCAAATGTAGTTGATGCATTTAAATACAACAGTTCCCTCTTTTTTTGTTTCATAATCTTAAAGAGTTCGCTTATAGGAATATAAATTCTAAGTTGGCTCATGGCATGGGCAAAAAAAATAGGAACATCACTCAGTGAAGGGGTGAATAAAGTACAATTATATCATTAGTGTCAAGAATGAATGGTATGATGTTGCTAAAAGTGATCACTTTCTTGTTATTTATGACATTAACACCCCCTTAGGCGATGTTGTATCATCAAATTGGTGGCTTATTGGTTTCATCTATTTTGATATTTGCATCTTTAGCCTTTGAAACCTCAAAATTACTTCATGGTATATTGACTTCTTTATTTTTGGGACATTTACTTCAAGTTCCCAAGCTTTACATATGGGTTTTTTTTATCAGTTGTCACTTATTTTGGATTGCTCTTCCTAGCATCAATTTTGTGCCTTTTTTTTCCTCTACTAGCCTACGGGAAGGTAAGTGCAAGATTTTTATTCCACTTTTTATGGAAGTATTATAGGGAAAAAAAACTCCATTAGGAATGTGTACACATTTTCAATTTCTATCTAGTTTGTATTTTAATTAAACAAAGAAACTAATGAAAGTGATAAAAAAATTCATATTTGTTGTTTCATTTTTAAATGTTGACATCAGAAATCCCTAGCGATGTTCATGGCATATGATGGACTGTGGATTTGGTGCAGCAGTAGCAAGTTTTGATCTGTTGACAAAGGTATGTGATAGATTAGTAAATTTGACACTATATTTTCTCTTCTATGGTCTATTATTGAAAATTTTAATGATACTTGTATTTGGTTTAATTGCTATCTTGATGGTTACTATAGGTGCTCATCACTCTAGATCACTGACATGTTTTTTTGGATGAGTTTGTTTATTATTTGTTTGTGGTAAGTAATTATTTTGTTATATTTCATTCCAAAATTTAATTTCTATATATTAATGTCTATACTTCTTATTTTATCAGTTGCATCTCTAGATGAGTGAAGAGAGGAGGACGAGTGAGCACATTCAAAAGACACCAACAATAGAAACTCCATCCAACTAATAGTTGAAGGCAGTGTGTGATCTATTTCCTTCCCCTAGTGGGAAATGGCTATGTATTAGGGTTGTTTTTTGTATGCTTACATGGAATTTTTGAATATATTTTTCATACTATCAATATGTGACATTTTATGTCCATATGGATTTTTTGTAAGCCTATATGACTTTAATGGATATATTGTATACTTTTATCGACATATAACATTGTATAGCCTTATGAATTTTTGATTAATACAAATCTTATTTTACCTCTATTATCAAATTATATAGTTCTATCCCGAACATTTTCAACGTTAGGATTAAGTAAATCTTATTTTTGATAGCTATTCTTGAATGATGTTATCACGCACATTGTGTAAATCATATTATTGAATTTTTTAGGCATGGGTGTTGTTTACATCTTATTATTGATTTTTATTGTTGAATATTCATCAATTATTCATTTGATGCTTAAATAATTACTAATGGTTTTTATTATATTCAAGTTTTCACAGTTGCCTATAGCTTTCTACAAAGTACTTGAATATTTACTGACCATTCTTCTAATCATAGGTTTCATGTGATTTCTAAGATATGTTTTGTTGATTTGTTATATATACCATGATTTCAATCAATGCTTGAGTGTATTTACACCTTTAAAAACTATATTTCATGGAGCATGATTTTTCCATTGTCTAATCATTATTTCTTCAAAAATAGCTATGAACTTCTATAAGAAGGCCAATAGTTTGTGTAAACTTAATTATGGGATACAAAAAAATAAAATGATAACCAACACAAAAGCGTGAAGTCTAATATAGATAGCTTTCTTGAAGTTCTATATCTAACATTCATGAAAAACTTATGAAAGTTTACTGAGTAGAGATTTAATTATCTAAAGACTCCTACAATTAAGGCCAATAAACCTACTAGCTTCTTTAATAAACTATAACCAAGAAGAGTTAATTTAATATTGATTTTCATTAATTATAACTCATGATATTCCTAGTCAGTATTGGCATGGTATGATGGTTTAAAGGTGGTATTGTTGTTCTTGCCACCAAGGTTCAAACCCCGTTGGGGTGGTATTGTTGAATGGTTGTATTCTGGTCCATAGCTCCGGTCAAAAGCGTTTACCACTTGAATAAAAAAAAACTCATGATATTCCTATATTATATTGCACTTACATTAAAATTCTTAAATTTGGTAGGATTGGTGCATAGTTTTTGTATGGGTAAATCACTTCACTCTTACATTTTAGATATATTGTATCAAGCCATGAACTACAATTGTGTTCCCTAGAGTATATTGTTGTAGTGTCAAAAAATGTCGTGATGGACATTTTCACACTTAATTTGGGAATAATTAATGATAAATTGGACATAATTTTTCCTTGATCTAGTGTTGTGATGTGTTTTACACATCCATATTAGGTCTAGGGCCCGTTTAAGCTAAATAAGCTTAACTGTCCCTAATTTAATGTTGTAAAATGTATTTATTTATACTTCACATTAAATTTAGGAGGCTTGTAAACTAGGTGGACCTAATCTAGTGTTGCAATGTGTTTTACACATTCACATGGGATTTAGGGCCCTTCTAAGCTAAATAGACCTATTTTTGCCTTAATTTAGTGTTGTAAAGAGATTTATTTACACTTTCACATTGTATTTGGGCCCTATTGCATTTATGAACTTTATATCATCATTAATAGGCCCCTACGACCCTATATTATGCATCTCAAGGAATATTTCAATTAAAAACCTGACAAAATCAATAAATAAACTTAATTCACACACTCCCCAACACTTTAGCAATCAAAATAGGCCTTATGGGACCCATTCGCCACTTTGGGTGAATGAGTCCCATCTAGGTGGTACCCATTCGCCCAGCATGGGGAATGAGTCCCATTTGGCTTATTTTCAAGGTTTTAAGCGAGAAAATTTGGGTTTTAAGTTTAAATTTTATGTATGTCAGCCTTTTGGATCTAATACATCAGATATTAGATGGATTGCCTATATAAATGATCTTTCAAATCATTATTTCATCAATAATTCATGATATCAAGTCTAGCACTCAAGATTTAAGCATTCCAAGACTTCACAAGAACATCTAGAGAACATTCAAGATCATTTATAAGGCATTCAAGAGAAAAATTCTTCATCAATTATTAGAGCAATTCAAGATCCGTCATCATGTCAATTATATCATGCATCAAGCTTGTTATTGATCTAGTGTTGTGATGTAGCATTGAAGATCCAAGATCAAGCATTATTCTACTCCTATTATCAAGATCAAGATCTACATCCTTCATGGCCATTTCATGTTGAGTTTCAAATTTACAAGGCATCATTCACAAGGCATCATTCAAGGTATTATTTTCCATGATTCATGTCTTTGTTTCATGTTTCATTCCTTCATTCCATTATCTCATCATTTGGTTTAATTACCTACAAGGGGTTTGACCAAGGCAAACCCCTATTCCCTAACAATCAATACTTTTTATATCTCTGTGTAATTGTAGATATAGGTGCTTTGAATAATTGAATATCATTGAAGATTGGGTTACAAGCTTGGAGAAAGTTGTTATAGTTGTCTCCCCATTTGCAAGGTCATAATCTTCACCAAAAAGTCATCAACAGCCCCAAAATCAGAGTTTCAGATCTAGAAATGAAGAGGAACAGAAAGAGTAGACATTGAAGACCCAATTTAGACTTTGAAATTCCAAAAAACCCTAATTGGACTCATTCACCCTGTGTCATAGAAAAAAGTACCCTTTGGTTGATATAAGATTAATTGG
Organism: Sequoia sempervirens; assembly: GCA_007258455.2. Lineage (NCBI taxonomy): Eukaryota > Viridiplantae > Streptophyta > Pinopsida > Cupressales > Cupressaceae > Sequoia > Sequoia sempervirens. The sequence continues at coordinate 151,214 of VDFB02032749.1, forward strand.
ACTTAATGAGGCTCTGATTTATGTGTTGTGAGACATTTTATGCATCCACACCAAGTCTTGGACCTTTGTAAACTAAATAAAATGATTTTAACAACATCTTGTGAAGGTGTTGTGAAGTGTTGTAAGACATTTCTACATTCTTCTAGAATATATTTAATGTAATTCACCTAAAAACTACCTTTTCACACATCAACAAGTCCTATTGTGAAGTGTTGTAAAGTCTTGTAACAAGATTTCACACTTTTCTAGGCACATCTTCACTATTTACACCCTTCTCATGCTTGATTTTGTCTCTTTATACCCTCATATGACTTAATTAAGTGTATTTTTTAATGTTATCCCAATAAATAACATTAAATACAACATAATTCCTGACACATGTTTTTAGGTCCTAGGTGGGATCCATTCACCATGGGTGGCGAATGAGTCCCCCTTGGCCCCAAATTCAAAATATTTCAAATTTCCTTTTGGGATTTTATTCAAAATCACTTGATGTCAGCTTGTGATGAGGTATGACTAGATACTAAGGTACAAGAAAGGTATAAATAAGTGATTTTTACCTCATTCTCACATCCATCTACCATCTTATCTTTCACATCTTCCATCTCTCATTCCATTTATCTTCTCAAGCAAGCTAGGGATTTCACTTTGCAAGTAATTCATTAAGCTTCCTAAGACAGTTAAGGATTGATTCTACATATGTTGCATACTTTCAAGATCAAATCATCATGACAAGGTAATCAATTCCATTTTTCATGTTTCATTACTTCTTTTCATCATTTTGGTTTAATTACCTAAACGGGGTTTGACCAAGGCAAACACCCATGCCCTAACATTCAACTTTTCTCTCTCTTGTCTTATGTGTATGCAGATATAGGTCTCTTGGAAGCTTAGATATCATTGTAAAACAAGTTGCAATGTTGTTAAATCTCTCTCTCTTCATCATTCAAGTCAAAGAATCAATAGAAAGTCATTTTCATACCTGAATCTGACAGTTTCAAAAATGGACACCTGTAGGAGATAGAAGTGTAGATCTAACTCCACATAATCAACTCCTGATTTTGCAGATTCTTGTAGGTGGACTAATTCACCACCCATGGTTAATGAGACCCACCTTTAGGCCTGAAAATAGATTTTCTTAGAATTTAGCTCTCGGTAGTCAGAAATAGGTTTCCGAAAGATTTTACCAGAAACAAGACTAATTTTCCATGCATGGTGAATGAGTCCCAGTAGCCATTAACAAAAGTTTTTGAGACATTCTAGAATATTCTAGTGACATCAATTTTCCTCCAGGTGCACTTTGTTCAATCTCATTCATCTCTATTTTCATCTGCTTAAGTTTCTAATTCATGCTTGTAATAAACACTATGTTTTCCAACACCTTGCATTATAGTAGTTTGCATTCATTTAGTTACATTTGTAAGCATCCAAACATATCTACACACACACTTCACATTCATTTCTTACATTAATCTTGAGTGAAACACAAGTGCATTTTGGCCTCACTTCCATTCTCTCTCCTAGGTGAAAGACCCTAGGAGGAGCTAAGTCAGAAAGTGGATGCCAAAATCCTTCATTTCATTTTGGTGAACCCAACATTTGAATTCCTTCTTTTCTAATTTTGGAGTCCATTAGTTCATCCTAGACTAGCTTACATTTCATATTGTACTAGTTAGCTTTCCTTCTAGGGTTTCATTTTTGCATGTGCCAAAATCCTTCGTTTCATGCCCAAATTGGCGAATGAGCCCCAATTTAGGTCAATTTTTATATTTTTGTAGCTTCAAATACCCTTTTTCTAGAAACTTGTTCCTATGCAAAAACCCTGATATGGGACAGATTTTCCCAAAATGATGAATGAGTCCTAGTAGGCCAAAATTTTAAGATTTGTAGAATTTTCATTCTTCATTCAAGCCTCTACAAGTTTCTAGGTGAACACTTCTTATTTTACAAATTTTTGTTCTGATTTATTGGAATTTATAGGTCATTTATTCAAGTTTTATGCATCATTCAGTTCAATCATTAGATCTTGCATTTCATTATATTTTCCAAGCTCTAGCTTGGTGGTAAACCCCTCATTAATCTCTAAACATACCCTAGGATAGTCCCTTGGTAGATCTCTTTCTCCCATCCCTATCATTTGATTGAGATCTCTAGGGCATCCTTGAATGTTAGTTGGAGAAAATTGATGTTTTATGTCCAAATCCATAAAGCATCCATTTTTCCACTAATCATTTTGATGAACCTACATTTATAACATTTCAATTTCTAATTTGGATTCCATCATCATCCTAGATCTAGCTTGCATTAACTTTGCATTAGGTTTTGCATTAGTTAATTGGCATCTAGGGTTTCTAAATTTTACATTAGTGAAAGTGCATATAGCTTGCATTTTTGCATCTCATATCATTGAAAATAAAATAAAATATTCATTTGCACTTAGGTTATAGGTCCCACAACATAAAAAGCATAAAAATCAATTGGAAAATTTTGAAAATTTTGAAAAAAAATTCCTACTAGGACTCATTCGCCACCTTGGGTGAATCAGTCCCAGTGCACATCTAAAACTAACTTTTACAGCACTAAAAACCTTGTTTCTACACTTCTATTTGCTTCCATTAACTATTTGTTTCAATTAGTTGAGTTTCTATTACATGCATTTCACTAAATCTAGCTTAAATTGGTCCATTTCATGCATTGCTTAATTCCAAATTTGTATTTACAACATTTCATCTTTTCGGTTGTTGCATAGTCTAATCAGCAAATTACCTTGTTTCAAATCTGAAAATTTCATTTAAACATTTCAATTTAGGTCATTGCATTGCACTTTCTTTACTTTTCCATGATATCATGTTTTCTTTCAAGAGATGTGGCTTTGATATGGTTAAAAATGGATTGCATAAGTACAACATCCCCTCTTATGAGTTTAATTTAGAGTACAATAATGAGGTCATTAAGAAACATGTTAGTCATCCTTCTACTATCTCTCATAATTATGATAACATCTTAGAGAAATTAGATCAATCCATTGACACAATCCTTAATATTACATTGCCTATTGGTGAGGATGGTATGATACAAGAGGATGCAAGTGTAGATAATCATAACAATCATACTTGTTCTTCTCCTGATACCTCTCCTATTAGTGATGAAGGTATCTTGGTGAAAGAAGATACAAGCATTGAGAGTCTTGATTGTCCCTCTCCTCATCCCCCTTTGGAAGATATTAGAAAACAAGAAGATGAGATCATAGAAACATTTCTAAACATTACCTTACCTAGTCTACATTCATCCCTTGCTTGTGAGAATGTTTTAGCAAAAGAGGATCTGATATCATAGATAGCCATAATTTTCCTTCTCCTAATATCCCTCCTCGATGCAAAGAGGATAAGTTGGTTTTAGAAGATGCACTTATTGAGAGTCATGAGAATATTGTTCCTCCCTTCCCTAATGCTCCTACCATTTGGAAAGATCCATTTGGTAAGCATGAAAATCATAGTTGTCCTCTTGATGCCTCCCCTACTTGTGATGAAGCTACTTTACAAAATATAACCATAGAATGTGATGAACATCTTACAAGATCTCCTACTAGGGTATATAGTATGGCACAAGAGAATGAGACCTTAGATAAAATGGACAATCAAATAGAGCCTTCTCCTAATATCCCCACTATTGATAAACAACAAAATCCAACCATTGATAACTCCCTTACTTGCGATGAAGTCATTTTAGAAGAACCAATATATGAAAGACATGAATATCTAGCTTGGAATTCTCCTAAAAACTCTCCTCCTAGGGAAGATATCATGGTGCAAGAAAAAGATAACATTGACAATAGTGATATATTTTCCTTAGATGAAGATGATGAAGTACCATTAGACTCTCCTTCACTAAGGGAAGTTAATATTATTCAACCTCAACTCATCCTTTACCCCCCTTCACACAAACCACAAACTCAAAAAAAACCTGAATTCATCCTCTACCCACCTAATAATAATGTTTCGCAACAACCGAGTCATAATACCGTTGCTCATACATATAACACTAGAAACAATCTACAACCAAGACAACCAACCCCAACAACCTTACCTTTTCCTAATCCTATCTTACCCGGTCCTCCTCATTTTCCTTCACATAGCGGGAAGGAGTATGATCTTGTTGAACAACTTAAGAATACTCCTAGAAAGATATCCCTATGGGACCTAATTTAGAATTCACCTAATTATCACACTATGCTTCACACTGCCTTGCAACAAGTTGTGGTCCCTTCTAGTGAAAACTTAATGACATAGTAGCCATGATTCAATAAATAAATGCTAACATTATTTTCCACCAAAGTGAGCTCCCTCCTTTGGAAGTACAAAAAAATGATGCCTTGATGATAATAGTGGCTACAATAGATTAGGAATAAAAAGAACCCTCGACAATAATTTTCCGTTAATGTGTGTAGTGTTTCCCTTTTGGATAAACTTGGCATGGATAAATCAAAAATTCAACCTGATTCTTTATCTATTAAGGGATTTGACAATATAGGAAAATGACTGCTTGGTGTGATCACTTTGCCTATTATAGCTGGAAAGGCCAAATTAGAAACATTGATCCATGTTATGCCTAACAATCTTTCATATAATCTCCTTTTGGGAAGGCCATGGATTGATGTAATGAATGGGGTGCCTTCTACCCTTCATCTTAAAATGAAATACATCTACAATAACAAAGTGTACACACTTGAAACCAACCTTGATCCAAATAGTCGTTTGAGCATTGAGAAAGATAAAGAGAATCCTTTGAAAACATTGACACCAACTATGCAAGTAGAACCCATGCAACAGAAAGACAAAGAAAAACATATTGAGGAAGTCACAAAGCTATTAGAAGATGATTGGGGTTCCTTAAATTTCACACCAACATTCATGGGAGAATACAAGATCATAAACAAAGACTCTGAAAAGGGAAAGGAAAAGCAAATGTCAACACAAAATTTGGAAGACCCTTCGAAGCATCACCTCAACCACTTTAAATGAAACAAATTATACAAAAAAATTGGTGAACTTAACTATGATCAACCACTAAATCCAAAAGAGATGAAGAATCTTTATGTAAAAGGTTATGAAATGATGAAACAACTTAGTTATAGTGGAAAAGGATGTGGTGCTAGAGAACAAGGTATATGTGTCCCTATAGAGCCTAACACGCAAGAAACAACTCATGGTCTTGGTTATTGTCCTCTCATAGAAATCAACCCATCAAAAAATCCTTCACCTAAGATCAACACTCTTACAAAAGATTCTTCTAAGTCAACTTTAACAATAGTGCACCTTGAATTGATAGACACTAGTGGTCTTGGTTGTTATCCTTTGCAAGAAACAAAACAAACAAATAAATATTCACTTAATGTCAATGTCATCACACAAAACACTAATGATTTGAATTCGTTAGATTTTACACCCTCCTATAAAGGAGAGTACAAAATATCACAATCTAAAGAGTCTTGTGTAGGTGTGACATCTTGTACTAAGCAGGGGACATCTTTATCACAAAATAACGAAACATCCTCTACCATTAATCAAGAAGTTATCTTGTTGAGACTCCTCCAATATCATTTGATATCCCTCCCTCCACGAACATGAAATAAATTTTGCTACAAGAGTTCATTGTGTGCATATCATAGAGTTCATGGTCATGCTACTAATGAATGTAAGGCTTTAAGTGATAAAATTCAACATCTTAAGGGGTGTGGTGCCCTCCCTTGTGTTGAAGCACCTAATTCCTCTAATTTATACTAATTTTTACACAAGCATGCTTCTCATCAATCATTTTGGCTCATCCTTGTCTTGCACTAAGTGGGGGCAATGGGTTAGGTAGCCTTGTCCTCGTATGTCACTTGTCATCTCTTTTAGCTAGTTGATCACCTTTCATGTATATATAAAAGCAAGCTTGGGATGTGGATAACATGCATTAAGTTGACTCGCATGTGACATACTTATTCATGATGTAGTTCAATTCAGAAACATATGACTTGGCATAGGGCTTTTTGAATAAGCTCTCATGACTACTTTAAAGCAATTGCTCATGGTAATGGTGTTAGCAACCACTTTAATGTGGGGTCATACATAGACACTCATGTTTCATTGTGTGATTTTATTTCTTCTTGTGATGTTTCCTTTTCTTCATGGTGTCATTGGGCTTGATTCCCTTTGAGAGTGTGATATTTCTTTGATTTTTCCTCTCTTGGAGACATTAGGCACAATGTTCCCTAAGAAAGACCTTACATGAACTAAGTGAAATCCCTTTGAACATTCCTTACACTATTTTGCATTTACAATACATGTTATATGGCCACCTTGCATAATACACCTTGCATGCCTATAGAGCCATCTTGTTTGTCCATGAGTTTCAAGCATGGATGGGGACACTTTGGTATGGTTTGGTGGGAAGTTGGACGAGGGCATGACTTTCCCTTAGCCACTCACGTGTGTGTGGTGAGCACATACTAGTTGTGTTTGTATGTGTCTCAGCCTCTTGTATTACTCACCCAGCAGATAGTCTGAAGTTTTGTTGCCTTAGAGTGAGTGTGCATCTTTTGGACAATCAACTTAGATTTGATCCACATCGTGTTGGAAAAACGGTCGAAGCTTGATCCACCTTGTTTTTACTTTTTTACTCATTTTTCTTTCTTTTAGTTATTGGCATTGCATGTTTGCATATCTTGATGTTGCATATTATACACCTTGTGTATGTCCTTTTTGTGCTTATATCAATTTGACGTAAGATCTCAGATCCTAGGGGCTTGACCACCTCCTTGATCTCTGTTATCCTAGACCATCCGCATTAGTATGATTGGACCCCTCTTGAATGTCTAATTTAGTGTGATTTTAAGGAAAATTCATCCTCTCACTAAAGTGGGGGCTAAATGTAGTGTCAAAAAATGTCGTCGTGGACATTTTCACACTTAATTTGGGAATAGTTAATGATAAATTGGACATAATTTCACCTTTATCTAGTGTTGTGATGTGTTTTACACATCCACATTAGGTATAGGGCCCATTTAAGCTAAATAAACTTAACTTTTCCCTAATTTAATGTTGTGAAATGTATTTATTTACACCTTCACATTAAATTTAGGAGGCTTGTAAACTAAGGTGGACCTAATCTAATGTTTTAATGTGTTTTACACATTCACATGGGATTTAGGGCCCTTCTAAGCTAAATAGACCTATTTTTTCCTTAATTTAGTGTTGTAAAGTGATTTATTTACACTTTCACATTATATTTGGGCCCTATTGAATTTATGACCTTTATATCATCATTAATAGGCCCCTATGACCCTATATTATGCATCTCAAGGCATATTTCAATTAAAAACCTGACAAAATCAATAAATAAACTTAATTCACACACTCCCCAACACTTTAGCAATCAAAATGGGCTTTGTGGGACCCATTTTCCACTTTGGACGAATGAGTCCCATCTAGGTGGGACCCATTTTCCCAGCATGGGGAATGAGTCCCATTTGGCTTATTTTAAAGGTTTTAAGTTCGAAAAATTGGGCTTTAAGTTCAAATTTTATGTATGTTGGCATTTGGGATCTAATACACAAAATATTAGATAGATTTCCTATATAAATGAGCTTTCAAATCATTATTTCATCAAGAATTCATGATATCAAGTCTAGTAGTCAAGAGTTAAGCATTCCAAGACTTCACAAGATCATCTAGAGAGCATTCAAGATCATTTCTAAGGAATTCAAGAGTAAAATTCTTCATCAATTATTGCATAAATTCAAGATCCATCATCATGTCAAGCATATCAAGCATCAAGCATTTTATTGAGCTAGTGTTGTGATGTAGCATTGAAGATACAATATCAAGCATTATTCTATTCCTATTGTCAAGATCAAGATCCACATCCTTCATGGCCATTTCATGTTGAATTACAAATTTACAAGACATCATTCACAAGGCATCATTCAAGGTATTCTTGTCCATGATTCATACTCTTTGTTTCATGTTTCATGTCTTCATTCCATTCATCATTTGGTTTAATTACCTACAAGGGGTTTGACCAAGGCAAACCCCTATTCCCTAAGAATCAATACTTTTTTTCTCTCTTTTTGTAATTGCAAATATAGGTGCTTTGAAGACTTGAAGATCATTGAAGATTTGGTTACAATCTTGGAGAAAGTTGTTGGAGTTCTCCCCATTTGCAAGGTCATAATCTTCACCAAAAAGTCATCCACGGCCCTGAAATCAAAGTTTCAAATCTAGAAATGAAGAGGAATAGAAAGAGTAGACATTGAAGACTAGATTTAGACTTTGAAATTCCATAAAACCCTAATTGGACTCATTCACCTAGATTGGAAAATGAGTCCCAGTTTAGGTCAATTTTTAGATTTTTGTAGTTTCGGATACCCTTTTTCTAGAAACCTGTTCCTGTGCAAAAACCCTAATTTGGGACTGATTCACCCAGAATGGCGAATGATTCATAGTAGGCCAAAATTTTAGGATTTTTAGAATTTTCTATTCTTCATTCAAGCCTCTACAAGTTTCCAAGTGCACACTTCTAATTTTACAGCTTTCTATTCTAATTTATTGGAATTTATAGGTCATTTATTCAAGTTTTATGCATCATTGAGTTCAATCATTAAATCTTGCATTTCATTATCTTTTCCAAGCTCTAGCTTGGTGTTGAACCCCTCATTAATCTCTAAACATACCCTAGGACAGTCCCTTAGTAGATATATTTCTCCCATCCCTATCATTTGATTGAGATCTCTAGGGAATCCTTGAATGTTAGTTGGAGAAAAGTGATGTTCTATGTCCAAAACCATAAAGCATCCATTTTTCCACTAATCAATTGCATGGTAGTGGAGTGCGTATGAATTTCTATATCTTATTTGAGTTAAATGGTAGACCACAACATATGCCAGAATTGTTTCCATTCATTTACTAATACCATATGCTCCATTTGTTAGTGATCGCACTTACGAGCACGTGTATACTACTTTACAAACTACAATTTTTAAGGATGATAGTTTGAACTCTATAACTTGTAATAGTTTGTTTTGGTTTAACAAATCCTTATTCGAGACCATCTTTTTATGATGGTATATCATGTAGACTCCAACTTTCTAAGTGCATGGAATACTATCCTTATTATGACTTGAGAACTAAGATGTTATTCCTTACTATCCTTATGCTTAGTTACTTGTCATATGATTGCTCATGCATACTTCCCTTCTTGCTTTTCCTGTGTTTCAAAATGTTTCCCTTTCAGATCAATTGATTTTGAAGTGACTACCTTGTATATAATAGGGTAAGTATCTTTTATTTAGCTTATCAATGTAGTCATTTCTTCAATGGCCTCAAGATTATTACCCCTATATGCTTGAAGTCATTGCTTCCTTTCATAGTCAAAACACACAGTCATTAATTCATATTCCTTGACTACCAAAAACATAGTGTCAATCAAGTTAAGGTCTTCAATTTCATAGTATATTAATGACTTGTTGCTTATCTTTGAATCCTTAAATATGAATAATGTTAGAGCAATCATGCATTAACTAATAATTAATTAACCTTTAATTAATTATTATTCTAATTTATTCTCATGCACTTAAGTTAAACTTAGGACTTATTTATTTAGTTAACTAAGTGTTTTTCTAAGTTAATTGAAGTGATCTATTATTAGATCATTCTATCTCATCACATGTGATGTTGACACTTGTCTAGATCTAATCCCTTTATCTTTTATGGTTTCTCCTAAATAGCACTCAACCCTCATTATATTATCTCTCTTCTGATCTCTCAAACTTTCATATCATTTTGATAGTCTCTTGCATTCTGTAGTTTTTTCTTCTTGAGGAATATTGCAATTCTTTGTTTGTAGATCTCTTGTGTGGAAGGTTTCTTTGTTTTTTGTTTGATCCTGTGGCTAATGTTTTTCACAATTCTAACATGGTACCAGATTTAGTTGTACAAACTCTCGTGCAAGGCCCCTTCAAGACCCCTTTGTGCCCTAAAGGAGGTCTTTTTTCTTTTGGCCATAACTTGGGCATATGATATTAATTTTTGGAAAATGAGATATTATTGAAAATTTGATTCTACCAACTTTCTAGTGGTGTGGGTCTCATCACCTTTTTTTTCTAGTGCAATCTATAGCCTGTTGAAGTCAGAGGTGTTATTTTCAATCTTGAGCTTATAACTTTTGACCTGTTTCTCCATTTTTTGCAAATCTAGTGGCATTAGAATCATCTTTTAGAGCTCTTCATAGTCACCGATACTATTTTTATAGATTTCTCTCCAAGTACATTTTATTTATTTATTTGTGTTAGCACACTCTAGTGAATTACTTGGATGTCTTAGCTCCTAGAATCTTCTCGTTTGCATTAGATGACTCATTTTTGGCTATTCTTAATGTATTTCCAATATTTTTTCCTATTTGGGAATTGTAGACATATTTTTCATGTACATTCTCTTTTGTAGATGCACTAAGATAAAGTTCCATTCTGGTGCACACATCCTGTTGTGCCTTTTGTATTCACACTATGACATAAACTGTCATGGGGGGGTTGATGTTTTCCTTTGGTTTGCCATCACACCTTTGTCAAGTGAGTGTCCCCTTCATGATAGTAGTGAATCCTAGTGATTCTTGCCTCATGCATGTGTGCCTTAATTTTTAGATCCTTTTATTTGTAGGTTCTTTCTCCTACATGCACTTCTTAGTTTCACACAGTTTAAGTGTTCATGTCATGGATCTCCCTTGTCAACATTATGGGGGGGTTCTACTATTGGTGCTAATGCTTCCTTGGTTTCATGAATTGAGTGATCTACATAGCTAGTTCTTGTTCCTAAGTAATTTTAGATGCAGTTTGTTGCAAGTATAAGTAGCTTTTGTTGTCATTGATGTTTGTACTTGAGTAAGATGGTTGCAAGAGTGTGGTTGATGCTTTGATTAGTTGCATTATGTTGTAATTAGTAAAGCTATTGGTGTCAACCTCTAGTGTTGCTTTGATAAGCTTCTATCTATGGTTGTGGAAGTTTTGAAGATGATGAGAATGTGTCTCTAGTGCTTAGTTTCCAAGTGCTTTCGAGAAAATTTGATAAAAAGAGGAAATAGTATGTTGCAGTGGTATTTTGGGTAACAAAGTTGTGTTCTAGTTTTGCTCCACATGTATTCTATGTTAAAGATCTTCCTATACAATTTGGATATTTTGGTGAGATGTGTATAGAGGTGTTATATTCAAGATTTGATATGCTATATTTTTGTACAGAAGAAGTTGTGTTCACCAGTGTGTGATTGTGCATTGTAGAGGTGTTTGGGAGAAATGTTTTTACGTCACATTTCTTCGTAGTTGTGTCTCAATTCTTGCAATTTTGAAGGTGTTTTGATGGTGTTGTTAGTTTACCTCAATTAAGAGTATTTAAGGTTTGGTGCTTTGGGAGATTGTTTTCTAAGTAACAATGTATGGCAGAGTTGTCGAAGTGTACACACCTATGAATTCTTTAGGGGGAAGTTGTTGCAAAGGAGTTTGTTAGATTTTGGATTTTTTTTGGAATATTCTATATCATGTTCAAGCATGGTATTTGGTTTGCAAGTTTTCCTTGAGTTTGAGGAAACGTGTACTTAAAAGATTAATGGTGTTTGCATGAGTAACAACCAACCTAGTGTTTACAATACATGTGAAGTATAAATATTGTTTGTGGTAGTGTTTGGTTGAGTGGTGTTATTTATTTGGTCCCAATTTAGTTTTTATGTGGTCTACATTCACTTTTATCCACCACAGAAGTGTTTTGGCACTGACCTAATTTAAATTTGCACATTTGAGGTGCATAGCCAACCTTGGAGAAGGTTTCAAGATTGAAGATAGTATAAGTATGAGTTGAGTTGTTGAAGCATGATAAGATAGAAAAAAGATAGGTGTGTGAGATGTGAATGATGTGAAATGTAGATTTGTAGAGTGTGAAATTGAGCAGTGTAGTGTGAGCTTTCAAGTGTTAGTTTATTGGATGTAGTGAGTAGAAGGTGGCTATAATTATTCAATCAAACTACAAAGGTGTTGAAATCACTGTGGTGGATTCTTTGTTGCATTGAAATACTTTTCTCTATTTAATATTTCTTCTCTATATTATTTTCATTTTGGTAGTGATCCTTCTGGCAATGAGCCTTTCTTCTTCAGGTAGTGATCCTTTCGGAAATAATTCCTATTGTATTCAGTGTTGATATACTTATATTGTGAGCTAATCCTCACTGTGGTTTTTCCTTTCTTGGGTTTTCCACATAAATTTGGTGTTCTCTTGTGTGTGGTGTTGATTTGTTCAAGTTTTTGTCATTTGCTTTTCATGCCAATTCATCATAACATATTTAAGGGTTTAATGAATGTGGATATGAATATTAATGAGGGTTTTCAAATTTTTAAGGTACAATTTATTCACCCCCCTCTCAATTGTTTTGTCCATTCAACAATTGGTATCAAAGCAAGGTTCCTTGGAGAAAATATTAACCGCTTGAGGTAGATCTACAATGGTGCACAAGAAGAAGATACATATATTTGATGGAATGGACTATGCATTCTGGAAGACAAGGATGGAAAGTTTCTAGAATATCTAGGATATGATGTCTATAAATCAGTTAAGACTAGATACACTATGCCTACAAATGGGTTTGAGCATTGAAGCTCAACTTAAGGCCCATGAAAGCAGTAGTCAAGCTAAGTATGCAATCTTGAGTAGTCTTACAAATTCTGAATTAGTGAAATTTATGGATCTAAAAACTACTAAAGAAATTTGGGATATGTTGGAAAGTATTTATGAAGGAGATGATATGGTCAAACAAGCTAAGATGTAGAATTTAAAGACCACACTTAAGAACTAGTGGATGTTTAAAGATGAGAACATTACAAGCTCTATGCATTGGGTAGATGCAGTGGTCAGCTATATCAGAGGTCTTGGAGGAAAAGTTGAAGAACCAAAAGTGGTAAAGAAAATTCTTAGAAACCTTCCTAAAGCTTACAATCATAAAGTTGTTGCTATTGAGGAATCTCAAAATCTAGATCAGTACTCTAGAGATTAATTGTATGGATCTTTAACTACATTTTAAATGAGAGAGTTTGGTACTAACAATGGTGCAAAAGTTGAGATTGCTTTTAAGGTTACAAAAATAGAGAAGACTGAAAAACTAGATCAGGAAGATCTTGATGATGTGGAGGCTAAAGTTTTGTGAGAAGGATGAGAAGAGGTCTGGTAAGTAGAGTAAGTTACCTTTCAATTGTTTCAGTTGTGGAAAGATAGGTCATTATGCTTTAAGATGTCTAAATAGGGTTGTGAATGACAAAAACAAAGAGTACAAAGGTAAGATGATTAAGAAAAGCTATTATGTTAGAGAATATGCAAGTATTGATGATGATGAATCTGATTATGGAGATGATGATGATGAATGCTTGTTCATGGTTTTAAAAGATAAATCTGTTTCTACTAACTCTGAAAGATGTGTGAAGGAATGCCCTCCAAAGAGAAAGGATAAGACTAAAGGTATTGTAGTAATGGAAAAAGTATCCCTTTTTCCTTAATTTGGGAATGAATAAATAATATTAAAATGAGCTTAATGTTGCCTTAATTTAGTGTTGTAATGTGTTTTACACATTCACATTAAGTTTAGGGCCCTTTTAAACTAAATTGACTTAATTGTGCCTTATTTGAGGTGTTGTAATGTGTATCTTTACACTTTCACACTAATCTAGGGCCTTATTAATTAATTGAGCTTAAGTTTCCTTAATTGGACCCTTTAATTCAAATCCAAGCCTAATTAATTGCATATTCTAAGGGATAAAACCTAAAATTCTTAAATTTCATTACACAAAACTTAATTTTAGAAGGTGTGTGTCCTAGGTTAGTGACCTATGACCCATTCACCACCTAGCGAATGGGTCCTCACTAGGTCCTAGGACCCTATTTTCACATGATCTTTCACATTCCCTGAAGTGTGTCCTAGATAAGTGAGCTAGGACCCATTCACCAAGTGGTGAATGGGTCCTCACTTAGATCTCAGACCCCTCTTTGAAATATGTTTTTCGTGGTATTTTATTGATTTCAAATCCTAGATTTGATATCGGCTTGTGATATTTGAATTTTGAGATTTAATGTTAAGTTATGTATAAATACAAGGTTAATTCACTATGTTTCATATTTTCATGAGATCAAGAAATTTTCACAAGAGCATTATCGAGCATTCAAGAGAAATTTCTAAGGCATTCAAGG
>VDFB02032749.1:165565-323165 GCA_007258455.2 Sequoia sempervirens
ATGGAAATCATCTTAATGCAAGAGTTGAGAACCCTGACCAGTCTGATGAGGACAATGTTGAACCATAGAGGGTGGTTAACCCAGATGTTGTTGAACCCCTGGCTATTGAACAACTTCCTCACAACCCTCTTGTTGTTGTTGTGAGACGTTTACTTATCTCTACTAAGAGCAACTCTCTGGTGGCTAATATGTCAAACCCTTCTACCCCTCAGTCCTAGAAAAGTGACGATTCGAAGAGTGTTGACTTGTTGCTTTCTAGAGCTACCCCTGAAAAGAGAAAACACTCTCCCTTGTTGCTTGAGCCCCCAAAAGCCAAGAAGGGAGGTCAATCCTAGTGAAGTTATTCATATTTCTGAGGATGTGAACCAAAAGGAGAAGGTCAAGGAGAATTTATAGGGTCAGGGGAGCGGCGGTAGCGATGGAAGAAGGTATGCTCAGCTAGAGAAGGTGGCCTCAAAAGAGAAAAAGGGGAAAGAAAAAGTGTCTGTGGATGTGGAAGATATCCCGAGTTATGAGGAGTTTGAGGCTCAGGAAGATGATGATTCTGAAGATTATGATTTTGATGAAAATGCCTACGATATGGGGGAAGAAGATTTGGAAGAGGAAAAATATGAGGAAGAGGAAGAACAGGTGGAGCCGTCTGAGGAAAAGAATGAAACTAGGAACGAACAGGATGTTGGGCTTTCTGGTCTGGAGAATAATAATGAAGAATTAAGTATTGATTTTTTTTAAAGTAGATTAACTTTTTTGTAGGTCCAATTTGAGGATATGGAAAAGGCTCTAGTTTCTCTGATGAGAGTCACTAACAGGTTAATGAGACATGCGATGTTGGGTGCGGCCTCGGGAGAAGCAAAGATAACCAGAAAATTGAAGAAGCAAGGGAAATCTAATGCCCTCAAATTGTTGGATGAAACATAGGGACCTAAATGGCGTGAATATGCGGCTCTCTTAGCTGAGTATGGGGACCTGTTTAGGAAAGCTAGCTAATGGCTTGGTTTGTTGTTTTCCTGCTTTTTGATGAGTTTTTTGAATTATACCAATTTTTTCGGATTGTTCATTAATTCCTTATAAGATTTGGTGGAATGCCACCTAGTATATTGTGGACTTAATTAATGGCCTATGTAGCTTTAATTTAGTTGGTAGTAACTTGTTTTTTATAGTTTTTGGGTAGACTATAGCGATGGTTTTAATTTTGGGCCTGTGTGCCACCTTGAAGTTATTTTTTGGTTTGGTTGGTGGTGTTGCTTCCCACCTTAACTGTTCTTTTTTATCTGCTTTTGTTCCATGGGATCAGGGCCCTTCCCTGCTTATTCTATCAAAATAGCTAATCTAAGCTATCATTAATAAAAATAAAAATCAATTATCTAAAAGCTAACAATTTTATCTAAATTAACAAAGTTAAGATTAACCTAAAAAATTTACCAAACAAAATTTAATTTTTAAATCCAACTATAAAAAAAATGAACTAAATTGATCTATCTAAAATAAATCTAAAAATCTAAATTAAATTTGAAAGCCTAAATGAAAATCTAGTTTATATTAGAAAAGATAAAATCCAAAAGCTAAAAAAAATCTAAATTAAAAAAATCTCAAAGCAAATCTAAATTTTAACTAATTTAGAAAAATCTAAATTGAAAATATAAGATCTAAGCTTAGTCTAAACGTATATCTACAATAAATAAAGGAAAAATCTTTAAATCTTAAAATTAAACTAAATTAAAAATCCTAACATTATAAAAAAACAAAGCTAAATTTAAATTAAAATTAGAAAAATGAAAAATCGTAATCTAAAATCGTAATCTAACTAAATAAAAAGCTAATTGAATTTAAAACTAAAAAAAACTAAGCTAAATTTTAAACTAAACCAATCTAAATTACAACTTTAAAACTTAAAACTAAAAATTAAATTTAAAATTAAAACTAAAAAACTAAAATTAAATTAAAACTAAAAGGCAAAACTAGAAGAAACCAAAACTAAAACTAAAACCAAAGAACTAAAAACTAATCTAAATTACAAGGAAAGATTAAAACTAAAAACTAAACTAAAACTAAAAATTAAAAGCTAAAATTAAAATATAAACTAAATCAAACTTAAATAAATTATTTTTCTCCCTACAATTGTGGCAAGTCATTATATACACATGGCACTGATGAGAAGATATAGAGCTGTCGAAGTCCATAGGAGCAAGAGAAAATCTGCAATTGCCAAGGGAAAGTAGCAATGGCATTTCAGGCAGTGAAGAAAAGTGGAGAAGTCTTCAAGAAGCACACCAAATTGGAGAAGTCTTCAGGAAGCAAAGAAGCATTTGGAGGAGCAGAAACCAATAGAGAATAAATATCAAACAAGTGATTGACCAACGCAGTACCTCTCCTGCTCTTTCATTTCCAGTTTTGAATTTTTGTTCCGCGTCCAGTTCACCAAATGTAACTAATGAAAGATTTATTTTTTTTGGTTAATTTGAAAATAGCATAATAACTTAAACCCCAATCAACAATAGAGCACAATGAAAGCAAGAAGCATAAAAATACTGAAACAATATCACCTGGTTTTCAAGCCTCCATTGAATTACCTCCATTGGCCTTCTCCATCTTGCTACAAATTGTATGATTGCCCTCAGATTTGAAGTGCAACTATGACCTATGCCTAAGACAAACAAGATATTGAAGTATTTCTCAAGTACTCAAAGCTCTCAAGCATGTTATGTGTGTATGTTGTTGAAAATAACTCTGTGTCTAAAAAGACTTGAGAGAGAGTCTTTTAAAGAATTCCAAATTGAGAATGGATGACCAGGATTAAAAGTTTATTAAAACCTAATATCAAAGGCCAGGATTCAATGTGATGAGGAGCATTAGGGTTAGGGAAACATTAGGTCAAAGTTAAGGCAAGCTTTGAAATGAAGGGATGAGATTTAATTAGAGATAATCAAATCAATGATGGAGAAAAAGAGATAGTTGGAAAATCAAATAATAATAGAAATTATTTAATTTATGGAAGAAGGTTGACTTTTGAATTAAATAATGGTTTAATTCATAAATGTGAATAAGACAAAAGACTATAAATAATTATTTTAATTATTTACTTGTGGGATGAAAAGTGGGTTAAATGAATAAGTTTATTTAATTGAAGGAGAAAATGATAATAAACAAATTAAATAAGTAATGGTAATTATTTAATTTGCAGTAGAAATGAGTAATTAAACAAATTGAAAATTTATTTAATTATAGGAGTAAAGATTAATTAGTGACATATTTAAATAAACAAATATAATTTATTTATTTAAATAATCATGGAGGAATAATTAGGAATTATGACATTAGAACATGATTAAATAATTGAATTATGTGAGGACGTTTGACATAGGAAAAATGCAGCTCGAGGGCCTAGATCATTTTTATGTGTCTACATTTCCTCTTTCAAGAGGATGTGATTAGAAATTTATCTTCTGATGAAGAATTTATAGCAAGAAAAAATGCATGGAAGAGGATATGTTCAATTGAAGAAAAGATGTTGAAGGAAAATCCTTTCTATGTCAACCCTTATTCCAAGACGAAGGATAAATTTGTGCAAGCTAAATTAATGCTTGGTGATTTTAATGATAAGAGTTTCTTTGAGAAAGTCAAGCAAGTTGAGATAAAGGCCAAGGTGGCCAAGCAAAACCATGATGCATAGTTGAGGAGCCAGCTAGCTCAATCCTCTGCTCAAGGCATCCATGTGCAGGAAAAAGAGACAGGTGAGCAACCTGCAGTCACTCCATTAGTGGCTTATTCAACAAGTGAGAAGATTGGTGAGCCTTAAGTTCCTGAGGTGTCTGGAGAGCACATTCCCATGGAGCAAGAAGTGGATCAGGAATTTCCTGAAGACAAAGATGATGCCTTGAGTATAGTGATTCCTCCTAGCAGATTTGTGAAGTGGGAATATGATGAGGTCAAGGATGACGATGTCAAGATCAAGGCCTGTGATGATTCCATGTGTGACAATGCTTTTGTCAAGACCAGGGAACTTAGAGATTTTATCATCCATATAAAGGGCTCTGATATTAAAAGGAGAATTGAAGAGGCAAAGAAGAAGGTTGATCCCTCCTTACAAGAGGAAGTTGAGAAGGAGGAGGAGGATAAAATAATGTAGGATATTTATCCTATGTCACCAGCAGATGCAAGGACATTGGTGAAAGGAAGTGGGATTCTCCTATTGCCTGGATGGGAAATATCATCTACCATTGCACTAGATGCAATTATGAAAGACTCAAATGCCTCTATTTTTTAGGAGATTTTTTACAATAAAGTTTTTGACTCAAGTTTCAACCCTAAGCTACATACACTTGCTATTTGGTCTATGGCACCAAGCACAGGGAAGCCTGAGGTCATAAAGTCTATGGAAAAGGAGATTGAAGCAGTAGTAGTGAAAAGGGCTACATAAATGACTACCACTACAACTGCATAATTGATAATGAATGCTGCAATGTTGAATGTGGATACTCCCCGAATCACAAAGGATAACTACAAAAAGTTGTTGGATAGATACAACAAATTGTTGGATGAAAATAATAAGGTGCTTGCTACAACACAAAAGGGTCTACCATCTCCAACAAGTTCTACTTCAGATTTATCATCACAGGACAAAGAAACCCAGTCATTGAGGATTCAGAGTTTGAGACAAGAATTACAATCAAAAAAAGAAAATACAAAGAAAGCTAAGGTGGCAAATGACATATTTGATGATGTATTAAAACATAGAGTAACAAAGTTGGTAAATAGATTTCATGATGTGTGGGCTGCTTACAAGAATATCCATGAGGCCAACATCATTTGAATATTTATAGGTTCAAAAGACATTTCAGACTGAATGGAGTAAATGGAGCACAAGGGTGGGAACCTTGAAGGAGATGATGCCATAGATGAAAGAAGACCTTGAAGGCCTTGTAACTGAGGGTTTGTTTTAGGATTAGATTCAATGTTAGCAAATCAATGAAGACCATAAACCCAAAGCAATTACAAAATACAATGGAAGTAAATGAAAGACCAATTATACCTGTTAATCGCCGATACCTCCATGATTCACTTTTGTAACACCTTCTAGCTTGCTGGTTGATGTGTTGCCCTCAGATTCATCATGCGAGCAATCTGAAATAAAAGTCTAAGTCCTACACCAAGCTTTGAAGGATTTGATCAATGCCTAATGCCTATGACAATATGAGTGAAATTCCTATGCCTAAATATGCCAAGACTAAATGAAGATGACAAATGCTACGATGTCTAATGTGTAATATCTAATGCCTCCAATGTCTAAAATCCAATGCCTCCTTATGTCTAAAAAATGAGAGGAAAATGGCATTTTATAGAAAATGCCATTTTGAACAGATGGATGAGATTGAATGTCAATAAGATGTCTTAATCAATGGCCAAGATTGAATGTTGTAGTATGGAATAGGGTTAGGTCAAAATTAGGGCAATGACAAGAAATGAAGGGCTAAGATTGAATTATAAAATAATTCAATCAAGGGCTGAAATTAAATGAGATGTCAAGAGATAAGATTTGATGTGGAAGATAAGATTGGCACGGACAAAGAGGTGGTGGGAGAAATTAAATAATAAAAATTATTTAATTTAGGTAAGCAATGAATAATTAAATAATTAAAGATATTATTTAATTTTAGAGGAATGTGACAAAAGGAATCATTTCGAATTAAATAATGATTTAATTCAAAATTCAAGAGAGTGGACCAAATTAAATAAATAAAATTTATTTAATTTAATGAGAGAAGAGGCTAATGAATAATTAAATAATTAAAATAATTATTTTATTATAGTGGAAAGTGGACAAAAATTAAATAAATAAGAATTTACTTAATTTTAGAAAGAAGACTTAATTAGTGACGTAATTAAATAAATAAAATTTATTTAATTAATTAGGGAGGAATAAAGATAGGCAATGAATTAATTAAATAATTAAAATTATTTAATTAATAGAAGAATTATGACTTTAGAAAATAATTAAATGATTAAAAATTATTTAATTATGAAGAATGAAAGGGAAAATGATGGAGAATTTAGAAATCGCAAGCCTAGGACAATTTTTAGTGTTTACAGGTCCTACAAATCTTCTAGAATTATTAAAGGTAATTGATCTTGTTAATAAAATAACTTTCCATAGAAAGTTAGGAATGCAACTCTAGAACAAACTGAGAATGCTTAGAGATATGGAGGGGCATGGAATTCCCAGAATACTGGATGATAAGGGTGAGTTAAAGGAATTTTCTACATGGAAGAAAGAGTTGGGAGATTTACTCCCTCAGGGTAAGATGATTCTCACTGTTACCGACTACTCTATGTTGAATCCCAATATTGATAACATGACTGGAGTTGAAGTGAGAATGGAAACTTTCATTAAAGAGGCTAGAGTTTTGATTGATGCAAGGTACACTCAGCACAATGGAAAAGTTCAAAACTCGCTGGATATGAAATGGCCAACTGAGGATGAATACAACACATGGCTGGAGAAGTTTATAGAGTGAGCCTATGCATGAAGGATGATGACAAACATGGTGATTAACGGATGGGAGAAAACAATGCATAGCCTGGAAATAGTAAAGATTAGGCTTTTGTTAAAGTATCGCAAAATATTGTTTTCTCCCCAACATTAAGATTGGTGACCAAAGTGCTGACATGGACAAGTATACTTCTTTCCTTTTAGTTGTTTTCTTGTTTTGAGGTTTTGCTGATTGGAGATGCACGTGGGGAATAATTTTGGCTTGTGAAGAAGATAGTTGATTTTGTTACAACGAATGAAAGATGCCTTTTGGAAGGCAGGTCTATCTTCTTCAGCAAATAGAAATGAATTTTGTCTTATATGCTTTCCCTCTCTTTCAAATGGTGCAAATATAACCACTTAAGGAATTTTGAAATTCAAATGCAAATGTGTGTCAAATGTAAAATGTGACTTTAATTGTAATTTGGCCCGAAGCCTGTTGCTCCCATGTTTCTATAAATGGGAATTCAAGGCCAATTACACAGGTCTTTTGATGGTTAAGCATTTGAGCTCATGTGAAGAGAAATTTTGTAAATTCAAGCACAGAGAAATAGAATAGTTTTGAGTTATAGGTATAGATTCTAGCTTGTAATAGGAATAATAGTTTTACAACAACAATGGCATATGAGTGAAAATTGCAAATTCTGGAATACTTTCTCTCCCATGTATTTTTTTACACAAATCATAAATAGAATGATCAATGATCGTTTATTTGTCTTCAATCTCTTTGGTTGAATGTATGATTTTGTTTTTGCTTTAGTTCAAAGAACTAATTAAATGCTTTGATGAAATTATAGATCTATGTAGTGGAGTATTAGGATTAGTAAGTAGTTTGTGTTCTGGATATATCAAGTTGTGTATTGCAAAGCAATATAAAAATAGTCTTCAAATGTTGGATTAAAGTGTTGATGTATTACAGTTTATTATAAATATGAGTTCATCACCCATGGATAAAGCATCGTTCTATTAGTTTGGTCATCTTTGAAGTAAATTGAGTCAGTCTTACCTATCAGAGAACAAATTCATATTGAAAATCACTTACACACCATAAATTGTTGCAAAGTTGCATGAGATCTATCCATTCTTGGCTTTTGGATATTAATTTGGTAAAGGATCAACCAAATCCTTGAAGAATTATGTCTATTTTTAGTAAATAGGAATGTATCTGTTAATTACAATGGTATTGGTATTGTTGGGAATAGGATACCATTTAATTGCAATCCTACATATTTCATATATCTCCTAAGTCCTTGGAAAGTGTTCCCCAACACTATGATTAAAAAGAGATTAAATTTGAATGAAATGAACATGTAAATTGACATTTGTAATTATTCCTAAATGATAGGAACATGTGAGAAAGCCCAAGAAGAGCTCCTACAAAATAGAAGCACATGGAGCACCCACATGGAAGGTGGAACCCACCTTGCTTAAGTTAACTATTTGGAGGATAAATAACACTTCAGTAATGCATGTAAAGATCCTAAAAATTAGGGATTGATATTTACATGAGTGGAGTTTAGTTTAGTTTAGTTTAGTTCCGTATTAGTTCAGTTCAGTTTAGTTTAGTTTAGTTCAGTTCAGTTCAGTTCAATTATGGTTCAATTATCTTCAGTTGCATGTAGTTAGTTTTAGTTGAATGCTAGTTGACTTTAGTTGACTTCAGTTGCATGACTAATGACTTCAGTTGCATGACAGACATAGGTGGATACATTCAGTTAAGTGGGGATGATCAATCATGCATAATGTTTGCATGAATTGATGGAGAGATATGTTTCAGTTAACAAAGATTGACTTGGACCCACCTTGGGCACCCAAGTTGGCATCTTTGAGTTAACACCTTTTGCATGAGAAGATATTTACAAGGCTCAGTTAAGTGGGACCATTCTTGGGTGCCAATTTTGAGGAGAATCTTGGAAGATATTTTCTTAACCAATGATCAATTAAGTGTTCAATTTGGGGTGCCTAAATTGAGGAGACTTTGGTTTTGACTTCATGTTACAGTGTGGAACTCTACTTGCCCAATCTAGGTGTAGATATTTGTGGGGAGCTTTGTGCTCTTTTTTTTATCAACTCTTTGGAGTTTACAATGCTCATAATTGTCTATTAATTGCAACAAGTTGAAGAGAGTTTTATCAGAGTTTATTACAGGTTGTGAAGAAGGATTGTTGAAGGCAAAGGAAGCATATCGATCAAGGATTGATACAGTATTATTGTAATCTTGTTCTAAGGTTAAATAATACAATCACTATTGATTCTGGTGGTGGAGTTTTTTCCTGAAATGGTTTCTCTACGTATATGATGTGTCACTTCTATCTTCTTATCTCATTCTTCTACAATCTTTTGTCTTTCTATAGTTGGTAAAATTGATCTAAACAGATAATCATATAAAAATAATTTGTAACAAAGAACACTTAATTAGATCTATAGTCACATATTTTTATAAGTTTTAAGCTACATAATTACCTCCATTTTTCAACATTTGGTATCAGAGCTAACAGTTGGGTAGAGTTTGGGATGCCTTTCTCTTAAAAGTTTGAAGGTCTTTTGGCTATAGTGGGAGCTTTTACTATTGTGTTATTTCTTATTTGTAAAAGAAGTGTGTTACAATGAGTTATAATTCTCATTTAGATATTGAAATATTCAATGGATCTAGTTATGAGATGTGGAAACTAAAAATGGAGGATCTCCTTGAAGAGAGAGATCAGTGGTTAGTTGTTTGTAATGAGACAAAGTCACCTACAACGATGTTAGATGAGGATTGGGCTAAGCTTGATAAGGAGGCAAGAGGGACCATAAGATTATGTCTTGTTGATGTTGTTCTCTTAAATGTTTCAGATGAAACTACTGCATATAAACTGTAGAAGAGGATAGGTGATATCTATCAAACCAAAAGTCTTACTAATAAGTTGTATATGAAAAGACAGTTGTATTCTTTAAAGATGAAAGATGGTGATTCTGTTGCACATCATTTAAATTCTTTTAATTTGATTCTAAGTCAGTTAGCATCTATAGATGTAAAGCTAGAAGATGAAGATAAATGCATTTTGTTACTTTTTTCTTTACCAGAGTCTTGGGAAAATCTAATTGTTGCTATCAGTGGTAGTGGTGCAAATCCTAAGATGGACACTCTCCTATCAGAGGAGATGAGGAGGAAGTCTAAAATGGGATCCCAAGATGCCTTGTTTGTAAGAGGAAAGCCTAAGGAAAGGGAACCTAAGGGAGACAAGAAAGGAAAGGGTAAGTCCAAAGGACAGTCTAAAACCCTTGGTAAGAGTAAGGTAAAGTGTTGGAATTGTGGGAAACCTGGACATGGAAAGAAGGATTGTAAGAACAAGAAAAATATTTTTGATGCTTCTACAAAGAAATACTCAGATGACAATAATGATGCATTGGTAATTTCATCTAATATTATTTGTGATAACTCTTGGCTTATTGATTCAGGTTGCTCCTATCATATGACTCCTAACAAGGAGTGGTTCACTAAGTATATTGCATATGATGGAAGGAATGTCTTATTTGGAGATAATAGCACAACAAAGGTTGTGGGAAAAGGAGAGGTAAAGTTGTGTTTCAGTGATGGTAGGGTTATGACCCTTAATGATGTTTTACATATTCCAAGACTTGCTAGAAATCTACTTTTTGTATCTAAGTTCAATGATTCTGGAATGCATGTGACATTTAAAAAAGGTGGTTGTAAATTGGTGAAAGGGAATATGGTGGTTGCTAAAGGATCTCGGATTGGGACTTTGTTTAAGCTTAATACCTCCAATTTGAATAAATCATCCAATGTAATTGAAGTTCAAAATACATGTATGTTGTGGCACCATAGATTGGGCCACATTGGTGAAAAAGGTCTTAGGACCATTCTTAATAAGAAATTGGTTGACAATATTCTTGATTATAATATTGGCAAAAATTATTTTTGTGAGCATTGTGTGTTTGGAAAACAATTTAGATCTTCATTTCCTAATGGAACAAATAAAGCTAAAATATTATTAAAGATTATTCATTCAAATGTAATGGGCCCTGTGGATATTGACTCTATTGGAAAATCTAGATATTATGTTACATTTATTGATGATGTCTCAAGATACACTTGGATCTATTTTATGCATAAAAAATCTGATGTGTTCAATAAGTTTAAAGAATTTAAGGCTTTGGTTGAGAAACAATCAGATCATAAGATAAAAGTGTTGAGATTAGATAATGGTGGTGAATATTGTTCTAGGGAATTTGATTATTATTGTAAGCATGTAGGAATTGTGAGACAAAAAACTACTCCATATACACCTCAACAAAATGGAGTAGCAGAAAGGATGAACTGAACCTTAATGGAAAGAGCTAGGAGTATGTTAAGTAGTGCTAAGCTAGATCGTTGCTTTTAGGCCAAGGTTGTAAGTACTTCTTGTTATTTAATCAATAGATCTCCTAGTTCATCTACTAAAGATAAAACTTCTTATGAAATGTGGCTAGGTAGTAAACCTAGTGTTGCACATTTAAGGATCTTTGGTTGTGAGGCTTTTGTTCATGTGCCTAAAGAAAACCGGTCTAAGTTGAATTCAAAAGCACAGAAATGCATATTCATAGGTTATGGTGAAAATGTAAAAGGTTACAAACTTTGGAATCCTCTAAGCCAAAAAATTACTTTATCTAGAGATGTGTTTTTCAGGGAATTGAGAGCTTATTCAGGAGAAGAACAACCAAAGGAGAAGGATACTTCTCGAACTGTGCATTTTGAGATATATACTAAGAAACATGAAGATGCACATGTTGAAGAACAATTGGATGGATTGGATGAGGAGAGTTCATAGAGTTCTTCTGAGATAGATGCTCATGATGAGCATATTGAGGAACAAGAAGAACCCCTTTTGAGAAGATCCATAAGACAATGGAATCCTGTTGATAGGTATAGCCCACTTGATAGCCCACCTGATTTCTATTGTATATTTGCTTTGATGAGTACTAATGATGAATCTAGATCTTACAAGGAAGCTTTGTCTTCAAATGAGAACAAGCTTTTGTCACAAACTATGCAAGAGGAAATGGAATCCTTGGATACTTGTGACACATGGGATCTTGAGATTTTTCCCAAAGGAAGAAAGGCCATTGGTTGTAAATGGATCTTTAAAAACAAAATTGGAGCAGATGGTAATCTTGAAAGGTACAAGGCTAGATTAGTAGCCAAGGGCTACTCCCAAAGAGAGGGAGATAACTTTAATGAAATCTTCTCTCTTGTTGCTAAATTAACTTTTATTAGATTCTTTTTATCTATTGCTGCTACTTATGATTTTGAGATAGAGAAAATGGATGTGAAAACTGATTTTTTGCATGGGAATCTTGATGAGGAGATTTATATGAGGCAACCTGATGGTTTTGTTGTAAAAGGAAAAGAAGAATTGGTTTACAGGTTAGAGATCTTTATATGGATTGAAATAGTCACCAAGAATGTGGTACCAGAAGTTTGATGCTTTTGCATTGAAAATTGGTTATGTTAGGAGCGAGGAAGATCATTGTGTTTACATAAAAGTTATTGATGATCAACTTTTAATTATTATCTTGTATGTTGATGACATGTTTATTGGTAATAGCAAGGTATTGATCAAATAATTTAAAGCACAACTCTCTAGCACATTTGAGATGAAATATTTAGGGGCTGAAAAATATATCCTTGGTATGGAGATCAACAGAGATAGAGGTAACAGAAAGCTTTGCTTAAGTCAAAGCAACTATGTTGATACTATTTTGAAACAGTTTAACATGCAGGATAGTAAACCAATTAATATTCCTTTAATAGTTGGCATGAATTTAAGTTTAGACATGAGTCCTAAATCTGATTTTGATCATGAGGAAATGTCTAAAATTCCATATTCTAGTGCAGTTGGTAGTTTGATGTATGCAATGGTTTGTACAAGACCAGATATAGCCCAAGCAGTGGGAGTTCTAAGTAGGTTTATGTCTAACCTTGGTAAAGAATGTTGGACTTATGTTAAGAGGGTGTTTAGATATTTATGAGGTACTTATGATTACTATTTGGTTTATCATGGTGCTAATTATATTGATATTATGCACAGATCATTGGACATATGGGGTTTTTTTTATTTAGATTGGATAGGAGACCTGGACAGTCGGAGGTCAACAAGTGGCTATGTGTTTACTTTGTTTGGAGTTGCGGTTAGTTGGATGAGTAAGAGGCAGCCCACAGTTGCTTTTTCCACCACAAAATCAAAGTACATGGCTACTACACATGCCTCTAAAGAGGGAATTTAGTTACAAAGACTTGGGAAAGGTATTGGTTTTAATTGCAAGCAAATTAAACTTGAATGTGATAGTCAGGGTGCTATTTGTTTAGCCAAAAATCCTATGTATCAGGCTCATACTAAGCATGTTGATGTTTAATATCACTTTTTGCAAGAAATGGTTGAGAATGGAAAGGAATTGATTGAGAAAGTTGACAATTTGATCAATGCTACATATTATCTTATGAAACCAGTTCCTACAAATAAGTTCTCTTGGTGCAAGAAGGCCATTGGCCTTGAGTCTTGTACTTGATATATAATAATGATTCCTTGTTTAGAATAATTGCAATGTATAATGTCAAGAGGGAGAATTTTGGGAATAGGATACCATTTAATTGCAATCCTAAACATATTTCATGTATCTTCAAAGTCCTTGGAAAGTGTTCCCTAACACTAGGATTAGAAAGAGATTAAATTTTAATGAAATGAACATGTAAATTGACATTTGTAATTATTCCTAAATGATAGGAACATGTGGGGATGCCCAAGAAGAGCTCCTAAAAAATAGGAGCACATGGGGTGCCCACATGGAAGGTGGAACCCACCTTGCTTAAGTTAACTATTTGGAGGATAAATAACACTTTAGTAATGCATGTAAAGATCCTACAAATCAGGGATTGATATTTACATGAGTGGAGTTCAGTTTAGTTTAGTTATGGTTCAGTTATCTTCAGTTGCATGTAGTTAGTTTCATTTGAATGCTAGTTGACCTCAGATGACTTGAGTTGCATGACTAATGACTTCAGTTGCATGACAAATAATAGTATTCAATTAAGTGGGGATGATCAATCATGCATAATGTTTGCATGAATTGATGGAGAGATATGTTTCAGTTAACAAAGATTGACTTGGACCCACATTGGGTGCCCAAGTTGGCATCGTTGAGTTAACACCTTTTGCATGAGAAGATATTTACAAGGCTCAGTTAAGTGGGACCATTCTTGGGCATCAACTTTGAGGAGAAGCTTGGAAGATATTTTCTTGACCAACGATAAGTTAAGTGTTCAGTTTGGGGCACCTAAATTGAGGAGACTTTGGTTTTGACTTCATGTTACAGTGTGGAACTCTACTTGCCCAATCTAGGTGTAGATATTTGTGAGGAGCTTTGTGCTCTTATTTTGATCAACTCTTTGGAGTTTACAATGCTCATAATTTTCTATTAATTGCAACAAGTTGAAGAGAGTTTTATCAGAGTTTATTGCAGGTTGTGAAGAAGGATTGTTGAAGACAAAGGAAGGATTGATATAGTGTTATTGTAATCTTCTTCTAAGGTTAAATAATACAAGCACTATTGATTCTAGTGGTGGAGTTTTTTCTCGAAATGGTTTCTCCACACATATGTTGTGTCACTTCTATCTTCTTATCTCATTCTTTTACAATCTTTTGTCTCTTTCTACAATTGGTAAAATTGATCTAAATAGATAATCATACACAAAGAATTTGTAACAAAGAACACTTAATTAGATCTATAGTCACATAGTTTTACAAGTTTTAAGCTACATAATTACCTCCATTTTTCAACAGGTATTTGGCACAAGAGTATCAATTGAATCATTGTCAAGATCACCCTGCTGGGTCTTACAGAGCCTGAAGTGTAGAAGTAAAGGCCCATCAATCCTTTACTTGTTTGTTGGCCAATCCTCACTATTATTGACCATTGAATTGTGGCAAATTCATAGATGATGGTGGAGATCAAGTTTGGTTCTCAAAAAATAACCAATAAGTTGATTTTGTGTTCCTAAATGTCCACGAGGAGAAGACTACAACTATTCTTTAGAAGAATCTTGGTGACATTTATCAAGGGAAATCCTTGGTAAATAAGTTGTTCATGAGAAATATGTTGTTTTCTTTGAGGATGGAGGAAGGAGGATCAGTTGTTGATCACCTGAATGCATTTAATATGCTTGTTGCTCAACTAGGTTTTGTTGGTGTGAAGATTGATGACGAGGACCGTTGCATGCTTTTGTTATGTTCTTTGTCAAGCTCATGGGACCACCTGGTGATGGCTATTGGAAGCACAACAACCACTTTCAAGATGGAAGATGTGGTTGCTTTGTTGTTGTTTGAAGAGATGTAGAGGAAATCTTCTAAGATGGCCAACAAGGCCCTATTTGTTCCTGATAGATCAAAGGAGAAAGGAAAGAAAAAGGACAAGAAGTATAAGTCCAAGTCTCTAAGGAGATCTAAGTCTGCTAGCAAAAATTACAAGGCTAAATGTTGCAACTGTGACAAATTTATTCATTTCCGCAAAGATTATAAGGAGAATAAAAAATAAAAACAAGTCCTTTGATTTTGAATCTGATTAATCCTCTTAGGATGATGCAAATGTTTTTATCACTACCTTGGAAACATGTGCATCAGAAGATGTGTGGTTGATTGACTCAGGTGCCTCTTTCTACATGACCTCTCATAGAGGTTGGTTCTCAAAGTATGAAGAGTATGATGGTGGGAAGTTGTACATGGGTGATGAATCTCACCTACAGATTGTTGGTCATGGAAGAGTCATGATTTGATTCCCTGATGGTAGATTAAAGGGGATTGATGATGTACTACATATCCCTGATTTGGCATGAAACATGCTTTCAATGAGCAAGATGAGTGATGTGGGAGTGCAGGTTGTTTTCTCGAGTGGTGGATGCAAGATGACTAGAGGTTCTATGGTGCTTGCTAAGGGTGTTTGGATTGGCACCTTGTATAAGCTAGATGCATGCATTGTTCAATGCAATAGAAATTTTGTGAAGTCCAAGAAATAGACTTCAGATTCCTCATCCTCACCATCAGATTGAGTAGAGAAGAAGACTCTGGTGTCTACATCTAATGATCATGTTTTCTAGGTACCTAAGGGTGCCAATGCTTTAGAAATGAAACTTCCTATTGAGAAAACAATGTTTTGGCACCAATGGCTTGGCCATATTAGTGAGAAGGGTCTTAGAGCCTTGAAAAATTAGAGCCTTGTTGAAGGCCTTGATGATTGTAATCTCGAGTTCAATTTTTACGAACATTATATATATATATATAAAACAACATCTTATTTCTTTTTATTCCAATTCTCATAAATCTTCTAAGGTTTTGGATTATGTGCATTATGATGTGTTTGGTATAGTGAATGTTCCTTCATTGTCTAAAACTGTGTATTTTGTCTCATTCATAGATGACTATTCTAGAAGGACATTTGTATACTTCCTCATAAGTAAATTTGAAGTTTTCAGTCTATTTAAGGAGTTTAAATCCTTGGTTGAAAACTAGATTGGTAGAAAAATCAAATGCTTGAGGATGAATAATAGTGGTGAGTTTTGTTTCATAGAATTTGATAGGTTTTTTAAGAACCATGGGATCAAGAGACACAAGAAAACTCCATACACCCCACAATAAAATGGAATTACAAAGAGGATGAATAGAACACTAATGGAGAGGGCTAGGAGTATGCTAAGTGGTGTTGGCCTTGAACAAAAGATCTGGGTTGAAGTTGTAGCCATTGCATGTTACTTGATTAACAAATCTCCTACTTTAACTCTTGTTGAAAAGACACCCATTGAGGTGTGGTCTAGCATGAAGCCCTCAATGAGACATCTCAGAGTCTTTGATTGTGAGGCATATGCTCATGATCCTGATGTGAAGATATCTAAGTTGGAGAATAAGGCAGTGAAGTGTATCTTCATCGGCTATGGTGTCGGTGTGAAGGGTACAAGCTTTGGGATCCAGTTGTAGAGAACATTCTCTATAGTAGAAGTGCAATATTCCATGAGTTGAAACCTTCCATAGTTGATCTACACCCAGAGAAGGAAGAAAAGAAGGAGGTAGTTCAAATTCCTCCTACTCTTGAGAGATTAACTATGCACTCTTGGTGGACCTAATGATGAGGAGATCTCTATCAAATTTGAGAGATCTAAAGAAGAGAAGGAACCTCAACCTCAATATTTGAGGAGGTCTACACTAGAAAGGCGACAACTAGAAAGGTTTGTGTATTTTATGTTGGATTCTAGTTGCATATTTGATTTGATTGCTAACACTGATGAGTCCAAGATAGTTAGAGAGGCTATGGGTATGCATGATGTAGATTCTTGGATGGAAGCCATGAATGAAGAGATGATAGCATTGAAAAAGAATGCTACATGGGATTTGGTACCTTTTCTAGAAGGATGAAATTCCATTGAATGCAAATGGGTATTCAAGAAGAAGATGGGTCCTAATAGTAGTGTTGCGAAGCATAAGGAAAGGTTGGTCATGAAGGGATATTCCTAGGTGGAGGGAATAGATTATGGGGAGATTTTCTCTCCTATAGCCAAGCCAACATCCATTCAATTTATGTTATCACTTGCAGTTGCTTATGAATTGGAAGTCAAGCAAATGGATGTGAAGACAACTTTCCTTCATGGTGACTTGGAGGAGGAAATTTATATGTCACAACTAGAGCATTTTGTTGTGAATAGAAAAGAAAATTTGGTGTGCAAGTTGAGAAATTTTTTGTATGGTTTGAAACAATCTTGTAGGATGTGGTAGAAGAAGTTTGACACCTATGTGTTGTCCTTGGGATTTCTAAGATCCAAATCCGACCATTGTGTCTATTACAAGGCTAAAAATGGTCATATTCTCATTATTCTCTTGTATGTGGATGATATGTTGTTCATTGGGAATGTTAAAAGCATGATTTTAGATTTGAAGTGTCAGTTGTTAGCATAGTTTGAGATGAAATATCTGGTGCAATGAGGCATATTCTAGGGATTGAGATTAGAAGAGATAGAGCTAACAAAATATTTGTCTTAGCCAAAGCAAGTATGTGAATTCTGTGTTGGAGAGATTCAACATGACTACTTGCAGAAAAATTGTTATTCCAGTTGTTCAAGGGATGAAGCTTTGTGGAGGATTGTCCAAAATATCCTACCGAGATAGAGGACATGACTAGAGTTCCTTATGTGAGTGTTGGTATCTTGATGTATGTTATGGCCTGTGTGATACTAGGCATTGCCCAAGTAGTGGGAGCCCTTAGCAAATTTATGGCTAATCCTAGATAGGTGCACTGGGATGCGATAAAGAGAGTGTTCAGGTACTTATGGGGTACTTTTGAGTATGCCCTGTGTTTTCATGGTTATCCTACTAGACGTCGATATTTAGTGAACATCCATGGATATATGAATTCAAATTGGGCAGGTGACATTGATAGTAGGAGATCCACTGGTGGATATGTTTCCATGATGTTTGGTAGTGCAATAAGTTGGATGAGTAAGCGACAAGTTGTAGTTTTTTTGTCCACTATTGAAGCTGAGTACATGGTAGCTACTCATGTTTGCAAAGAGGCCATTTGGCTTAAGAGACTATGTTTGAATGTTTGTTTTGATGTAGGACAAATTACTATCTATTATGATAGCCAAAGTGTTATATGTTTAGCGAAAAATCCTACTTTCCATGCCAAAACAAAGCACATTGATGTACAATTTCATTTTGTTTATGATATGGTGGCAAATGGAAATGTTAACTTGGAAAAGGTGGACACTTTGGTGAATGTTGCAAATGAATTGACAAAGCCAATGAGCACAAAGAAGTTTGGATGGTGTGTCAATTCAATTGGCCTTGCGAACTGACTAGTGATATAGAGACTCTTGTTACAAGGTTTTCAACAAGTGGGAGAATGTTAGGATTAAGGTGTCTCAATCTTAGTGAGTCCCATGATTAATTATTTAATTATTTGCCCCTAAGTTGTTGATTTTATTTATTAAATGTAATAATAATTATTTCCAAATTGCTAAGTCACTTTGTGGGACCTAAAAGAGAGTTGGTATCGTACATGCAAGGTGTGAAAAGGAAAAATTGTGATACATGTCACATGGGCACTCCGTTGGAAAAAGGAAATTGTTTAGAACTAAAATGGGCATCATGATGACATGTGGTAATTTGTTTTGCAAGCAAGCATTATCGAGGTCTACTTGTGTGAGTATTTATCTCCTTAGAAAAGTGGGAGCAAGGAAAGGTGACACTTGTCACTTGTGCACCCATTTAAGCATTAAGAATTGTAAGAACCTCAAGGAGGAGCACCATAATGCCATGTGGCATCATTTTGACATGTTGATTGAAGCTTTGAAGGGAACGTTGCTTAATGGAGACTGAGTTGTCACTCAGAGTAACTAGGAGTCTTAGGTGAGTTCTAAATTGGTAGTTGACTTAATTTTCTCTTTGGGATGCCTAGCATGAAAGGTTGCTTTATTTTTGGAACACAATCTTTGCATGTGCTTGCATGTTGTTGCATGTTGGTGCATGTACGTGCATGATTGACAGGTTGCTAATCGGGTCACTTGGGACTTGTGCATGTTGTCAATTTTACTTTGCATGCATGCAGAGACTAGGAGATTAACACATGGAATTCAACGCCCATGTATGAGAAGTATATATTGGTGCCTTAGTGCATATGTTGTATTTTGAGAGATTGTAATTTCTGAGATGTTGTTATGTTGTCGGATTCACTCTAGAATCTTATATCATAGTGAATCAATAGTTGCAAGAGCATAGACTCAGAATATTGTATGTAATAGCCTTTTATAGTAATATAATTAACATAAAAGAGGGGTAAAAATGTATTAAAACAAGAGAAAATTACATAGCAAAGTCATTGCATAGCCTTATCAAGCTCCACCAAATGGTCCAACTGTTGAGACAAATCCGGGGGTAATTGACCCTGATCAACCAAATTCCAATCACGAATATGATCAGAAGCCCATTTAGCCAAACAATCAGCAACACCATTCCACTCCCTAGGAATATGAGTGAAAGTAACAAACTCAAGAGAAACACAAAGATTGAGAATTTGTTCAATAATCAAAGCCAGGTGCCAACTAACATCATCTAACCTCCGCCTGTTCAGAAAGTTCACCACAACTTGGGAATCAAATTCACATATAATCCTGCACCACCCCAACTGACTGTCACGCTCCACAGCCAGTAAAATTGCCTGAGCCTCCATAAGATTATTAGTATGAAGACCCTTATAAATAGAGAAAATAAATTGAACATCCCCAGAACTATCTCGACCAACACCACCAATTCCAGCATGACTAGGGTTTCCATGAGAAGAGCCACCCGTGTTAATTTTTAGGATGCCTTGAGGAGGAGGAGACCATCTTCCCTCCCTATTCACCTTCGGTGTTGGATGCCTACACCTGTTGCGCATGAGCTGCCATTGTGAAGGAGGAAGATGAAGGCGGTTGAAACAACCAACATTAGAAGGAGCAATCGAATCAGTCAGATCACACTTGGCTGTGATCGTTTCTCCCAAAGAATGCAAAATTTTCCACCACAAGCGAGAGGCCCCCATCATCACATCCTAAAAAATCCAATGATTCCTCTCCAACCAAAGATTCCAAATAATGAAGGATGGGCCAATCGCCCAAGCAGCTTGAAGAAAGGAAGTTGAAACAGGGGCCCTACTCCCCCGATCCACAAACTCAGCCAAAGAGGAAACATGCCTACAAGGCATATTCCACACCCGCCACCAAAGATGCCAAATCTCCCGAGCATAGGAACATTAGAAGAAGAGATGAGAAGCACACTCCTCAGCCTCACGACACAACACACAAAAAGAGGGACCCTGGAAACCACGCTTGCATAAATTATCCCAAGTAAGACACTAATTTTGAGCCACCAACCACATGAAGAAATTGCACTTGGGCCAAGACAACTTATGCCAAACATACTTCCACCAAGGGACCTCAATATCCCCAAATAATTGTCAACCCAATTGCTTATATCCAATAGACACAGAGTACTTCCCAGACATATCAGAACCATCCCAAGCTAAAATATCTGGTCCCCTCAATGAATTACAAGCCCGGTAAGTGAAAAGTTGAGCAAGCTCCTGCCTATCCCCCTCAGAGCCCCTAGGTGGCCACTTAGAAGGGTGCTTCCAGCGAAAAGAAACAACAGAGCCACAATGCTCAACAATCTTGTAATGCTCAATGGTGTCCCAACTAGCAGTAGTAAAAACATCACAGAAGGGGTTGAAGATGAGGAAAAGCAAAAAGAATAGGTGGGTGACCATCCCAAGAATCCCACCAAAAAAGAGCCTGTGATCCCGAATGACAGATCCAAAAAAGCACACGCTTAATCAACTGAGCTCCTACTTTCAAAGTAGACCAAATCATAGAACCACTCCCCTCCAGAGGATAGTGAGGAACCTCATGAGAAGCAACACCACGAAGATACTTAAAGTTAAGAACAGGGGCCCACAACTGGTGTTGATTAGTACACCAGTGCCAATAAAGCTTCGCCACAAGAACTTGCCCATTCAAAATAGAAGAGTGTAAACTGAGACCACCCTCCTGCTTTGGTCTACACACAGAATCCCATTTAACAAGGCTCCACTTAGAAGTCATCAAGTTACCACTCCAAAGGAATTACCAAGAGAGAGCATCAAATTCCCGAAGGAAATACATAGGGGCCGATTGAACAAACACTTGTAGATGGGGAGGGCCTGGATAACAGATTGAAGGAGGGTAACTCTAGTAGCTGTAGACAACCACCGATGAGTCCAATGAGTTACCTTCTTCCTCAACTTATCAAGCAACATCTACCAAGAGGATCTGGGTTGATGACCAACGACAAGAGGAATCCCCAGATAGACAAAGGGGATAGATCCAATTTGAAACCTCAAAATAGTAGCAATCCTCCTCTGGATGGCCAAAGGAGTATTAAAGAAAAAAATAGAAGACTTCTGCTCATTAACTTTCTGACCTGAAGCAGCAAGGTAGATGTCCAAAGCTTGCCTAAAGGATTCAACTTCATGAATACAAGCCAACCCCATAAGAGAGGTGTCATCCACAAATTGGGGGTGAGAAAGAGTAGGCAGACCCATCCCCCACTGCCAACCATGAATCACACCTAGAGAGACCTGAGATTTAAGAAAGTGACCCAACCCCTCAGCCATAATAATAAACAGATAGGGAGAGAGTGGGTCCCCCTGACGAAGGCCCCTGGTAACACCAAACAGCTCTGAAGGTTCACCTTTCACAATGACAAAAAATGAGGAGGAATTCACACAACTCATAGTCCAACTCACCGAATCAGAAGAAAACCCAAAGGCCAAAAAATCTTCTTAAGGAAACTCCATTTAACTCTATCATACGCTTTTGCCATATCCAACTTGATGAACATAGACTTATCCTTAGAGGTCGCCATGGAATGAATGACCTCAGAGGCAATCACCACCCCATCCAAAATTTGACGACCCACCACAAAACCTCCTTGCTCCTCAGAAATAACAACAGGAAAGCAAGATTTAAGCCACTCAACAATCAGCCTCGTAATAATCTTATACACCACATTGCAGAGCGCAATAGGTCGAAAAAACTCAAACCTATCAGCACCCTCCTTCTTAGGAGTGAGGACTAAAAAAGTAGCATTCAGGGCCCGAAGCATCTGCTTGTTATGAAAAGATTCACGGACCTCCAACAAATCTAGCTTTACAATTTCCCAAAACTCTTGGAAAAATTCAACTGGGAACCCATCAGGGCCAGGAGCCTTCCCCTTATTCATCCCAAACACAACCTCCTCCACTTCAGATAAAGTAATTGGGTGTATGAAAGAAGCATTCAGCTCATTAGAGATCAAAGAAGGAATACAAGCAAGAATCATATTCTCATCAACCTCAGCAGGAAGAGAATCCTCAGTAAATAAAGCAGAGAAGAACAGGTGAGCTTCTCTGGATAAAGCCTATTGCGAGGATAAAACTAAGCCTTCAGAGTTAACGAGAGAAGAGATATAACACTTATTTCGATGAGCCTGCATAGAGTGATGAAAGAAGGCAGTATTCCTATCACCCTCTTGAAGGCAGTCAATTTGAGCCTTCTGTTTCCAAAATATCTCCTCACGAAGCTCCCACTCTTCCACAAATTTAAGAGCCTGGGACTCAGCATGCCCAAGAGCTTCTAAAAAACCTAGATCCCTAATCTGGTGAGTAATAACAACAAGACGCTCCTGCGCTTCCCTTTTCTTGGCACAAAAATTGCCAAAACATAGCCTATTCCATCTCTTAAGATGAAACTTAACACATTGCAGCTTCTTAACAAAAGAATACATAGTTGTACCATACACAGGGGCTCCATCCCGCCACCACTGAGCAACAAGATTATATAAAGAAGAATCATGAAGCCACATAAGTTGAAATTTGAAAGGAGGATTCTTTGGATTAGGGAAAGGAGAAGTTGAAAACTTAATTGGCCAATGATCAGAGCCACACCAATCAAGAATCTTAGAGCAAATAACCACGCTGCCCCCAACCCAAAAACTAGAAACAAGTAACCTATCCAATCACTCAGAAATCGCCTTTGGCCCACTCCACCTATTATTCCAAGTAAATAAGCCATTAGAAGGTTTGACATCAACAAGAGCAAGAGAAGCCACACTAGCCCAGAAAAAATCTGAAGCAGGACTCAGTCTCGGCAACCCTCCTCTTTTCTCCTCCAGACACAAGATAGAATTGAAATCACCAGCTAAGATCTAAGGAAAATAACGAGCACAAGACCTAACAAACGTGATATGGGCCCAAAGCTGGATTTTACCGTGGATGTCAACCAGAGCATAAACATTGCTAACCAAAATAGTCTCACCAGAGTCCAAAACTGAGGCCACCACTGAGATAGAGGAATGGCTAGAAATACACCAGTGAGCAACAACCTTACGAGGATCCCAAAAAAGTGCCAAACCTCCAGAACTTCCCCTAGAGCCAATACACTGACATTGACCAGAAAACCAAATACGAGGAGCATACTAAAGCATGTAGTCCACCTGAAGCTTAGTCTCCTGTACATAAAAAATCTCTGGAGAATGAACCCCAATCAAATCCTAAATAGCTTTTTGACAGGAGGTGCTATTCAGCCCCCTTGCATTCCAAGAAAGAATAATCATGGGGAAGGTTGAGCAAAGTGGGCGTCCAAGGTCTTAACAGAGCCCGATTCCACCAACAAATCCCTAGTAGATTTAATCTTGTCCACATCCTTCTTGCGACCAAATTTAGGAGACTTATCAAAATTCCCCTTCTTAAGAGGGTTTTGGAGCACTCCCAGATAAGAAGTTGATCCCTGACCTTTGCCTAAAGACAACGCCTCCTTAGCTAAGTCCGCTAATATAATATCATCATGTAAACCAGCAGGAGTGTCAGCAGGCCCAAACCCTCCCTATTCCAAAGGAAGAGAAGTGTCCCTAACAACAATTGCCTGTTCTAGCCCTGTATCCATACCAGTAGCCCTAGAAAAAATCTCAACAGGAATCCCCTCCTCCAAGGCCTAATTATCCAAAACCTCAAAGCGATTGAATCCCTGATCACTCTGCTTATCCTTATAGGGTCACTTCTGACCTCTCCCCTTAGCTTTCGGTTTAGCGAGAATGAAGCCATCCTTATCAGGCCCTCTCTTAGCCTTTTCCCCTTCAGCCACAGACACCTTGCTTTTATTTTCCTTCTCCACCGAAGGCCTCGATGATGGAGAAGAAGAGACCCCAGCCGTTCTAGATGCCCGAGGACACTAACGTTGAAGGTGTCCATACTCACGATAAAAGTGACAACGGAAAGGAAGGGACTCATAATCTAACTATTGAATCCATGAGGCAGAGCCAATACAAATCTCCAAAGAATCTGGCAATGGATTATTTAAATCAATTTCAACACAAATGCGAGTGAAAGAAAATACCTTTTTATCCAAAGTATTCTGAGCAATGGCAGTCGGCTTCCCCAACAAGGCCGCTATCCATTGTAGAATATCTTCTCTCCAGAACTCCAAAGGTATCCATGGCAAGTGAACCCATACAAGAACTCGAGAAGGCAGATCCTCAGCCGCATTGAAACCCCCATGCCAGGGTTTCATGAATAAACCCACATGATTGTAAAAATATGGCCCCCCCTCAAAAACACGATTATGATTTGAAATGCAAGAAAAATAAACCATAAAGAACTTGTTCCCCACCACCAAAATATCAAAGTCACCTTCAACCTGCCAGGAACGACACATCCAGGACTCCAAAGCCGAGAGGGGGACACGAATACCCAAAAACTTACAAATCAGAACGTGTTGAGTCCAATAAGAAAATTCCTCGTGCACTGATTCTGGAGAGATAACCAAAACCAGACGAGCGTGACTCCATGGAAAACAACCATTCACTTTCTTGAGCTTAAAGCTCTCACCCACAAAAGAGTTATTCATCATCAGAGCATGCATGTCCTTAGCGAAGCCCAAAGGTGGCGTCACACCTGCAATCACCAAGCTCTTGGAGACTTCAGCCATCTTTCCACACCTGGTACCCCAAGCCAACAAGAAATCCACCCCACTAACCTCCACACCCCACTAGAAGGACCCCACTCATCAAAATCCCCGCAGCAGACCCCACACCACAATCCACACACAGTAGACCCCACGCACCTAAGAAACCACCCTGGAAATCTCCTCCACAAACTCCCGAGGCACCAAAACGCACCCCAAACACCCCCACCACACTCAAACACAGGAAGGAGGTCGCAGATAAAACCAACACAACAGAGAAAGAGAAAGACCACACACCAACGCAGAAGAGCAAGAGCAGAGAACACAGACGCATCCAAGGAAAGCAAAGCGAAGCTAGGGTATCATTGCCCTAGCAGGGACCCAACACCTCTAAACGCATTCTACTATCTAGTGATGTGACTTCAGTAATATAATTAATCTGTGCTTTGGTGTGTGGTTTTTTTCTCGAAAGGGTTTTTCCACGTAAAATATGTGTGTTGTGGTTTATATGTTTAAATTTAAAAATAACTATATGCATGTGCAATCTTCAATGTTAACTATAAAAGTTTAAGGATTTAAAAAGAAGTTTTGCAACCCTCTCCTGATTGATTTGCATTAGGGAAGCGTTTTCACACTCTATTTTCATTTCAGGATCAACATGAACATTGTTTGGAACAATAAGATACAACTTAACTGAATGTTGCTTAAATGTTTGGGACAACCAAATAAGAACCAAAGAATCTCACCAAATGATCACAAACTAGATATAACACCTTGGATAAGAGATAAGATGAATGTTGTAGGTCTGATTTACACATTTGTTGTTGTATATTAGTCAAATCACAAGTAAGAAGTGCAATAACCATACAACACTCTTAAAAGTGGAAGAAGCTTGATTGTCATTATTAATAGGTTTTTGGTGTGGGCATTTCATATTCATGACAATCTCATATATTAACAATCACCAAAAAGGGAAACCAATCAATAAACCTTGAATTCTCAATGCTAGTATGATCATGACAAGTATGGAAATCAATGTATAATTGTTGGTAGTTGATGTAGCAGGTTTGAAATGATTGGATTGAGTTGTTACATGTTTGATATATCTGTAAAAAAAAAAAAAAAATACAGGAGAGAATTCTGGAGCATATTTAACACATAAAATCATATTATATTTTCTCTCACCCCTCATAATACAAATAACAAACATATATATATATAGGATTTTTCATATCCTATATTATTAGAGAGTTGTTATACCTCCTATAACAACTCCCTTTACATAGACGAGTTGTTCTAATAACTCATAATTAAATAAACCAAATTATAACAAATCTAATACCTATAATAATTACGTGAGTTGTAGTAACAACTCACACACATTATTATTTTTACCCATGTGAACACTTAACATAATTCCAACACCCCCTTAGTGTGAACATGGTACGAACTCACACCCTTCATCTGCAGTATGCTCATCCCTGTGGCATGTCCAACTGACTCATGACCTTGATCCAAAGAAAGGCTCTCTCCTATGGTTTTAAATAGGCTTACCACAAACCTTGGCGTGAACAAGAACTTCCACCATCTATCCACCTCGTGTGGTTTTCTGGGTCCTCCCACAAACCCTTTCAAGATCTGGATCCTCCCACAAACCCTTTCAAGATCCATGAACTACATTACACTGGTGCTTTTGTTTGCCACTATGCTTGTACATCAGGGAAGTTAGAGAAAGAAACATACATATCACAAATCTAGAAAAACCATGTACTATAAATGGTTTCACATTACATTCCATAAGAACACAATGTTCTTAATTGTAGTCATTGTTGTCAATTACTGCCACTCAATCTTGAACAACATAGACAACTGCCACTACCACTGGAAGCTTCCTTTGACTTTAGCCATTTTGGCACGAAATGGGAATGGAACATTGGTTATTATTCCCCCCCACAATGCGAAATTCCATTTATTCACACAAACAAGAATACTGAAAAGAAAATCATACCATATTGCATACTACTATCTAGATCTTGTTGTTTGGATCTTGTTGCACATGGCCATTATTTCCAATGAACGTATTCACTAGTCGACCATCTTCCAACGAAGTACAACACTCAGAGGATCTCTGTAGTCATTTGCTCTCTAATACGATTATTTTTCCAGCATTCACACACCACACTGAAAAGCTAAAAAAAAACACATTGCATATTTATTTGTCACCATATCATGTGTGCGGCCTCATCATTGGTGAATGATGAGAGTTTTTTGAGTATCCTCCAGCCTTGGGATCAATTTCTAGAATTCCCCCTTAAAATGGACATCACATATAAGTGATAATGCATCTGATTACAATTGAAGCAATGTTTTTTTTTTTTTTTTGACACTTTTGGACTTTGAATTTTAGACTATGATACAAATGTCTCAAAAAAATCTACCATTATAAGACTATTAAAACTTAACTTTAATTTCTAATGTAACTAGATGTTATTACCCAGCTTAAACGACATCACATTTTCTGCCATCCATGACACAACATTGTATACAACATTAGACAACTATAGGTTGATGAAGTTGTATGGCATATGTTGACTCAATAATGCAAACATCAAGGGAGAACTATGGAATCTCAGCAGTACAAAGGTGATGAGCTTTCTCACGAGAGCAATCACCAGTATATAATAGACACACTCCTACAATGTGAACCATGAGAATTGTTGCGCCTGTATACAC
This sequence comes from Sequoia sempervirens, assembly GCA_007258455.2. NCBI lineage: Eukaryota > Viridiplantae > Streptophyta > Pinopsida > Cupressales > Cupressaceae > Sequoia > Sequoia sempervirens. The sequence continues at coordinate 193,357 of VDFB02032749.1, forward strand.
CTAAAAATGGTCTAGAGAATATAATTAATTAAATATGATTTATTTGATTAATTAATCTTAAATTCATCTACTTAGTAAATAAATAGAAATATTTATTTATATTAAGTTCACTATTAATTCTTTTATTTTATCATATTATTTTCCTCTTAATTAAATAAACAAATTTAAATACTTTTTATTATTTAATTATCTAATCATATTTCTTAATTAAATAAAGATATCCTAAAGTCTTTTATTTAATTATCATATCCCTTCTATATTTATTTAATAAACAAATTCTATAGTTTGTTTTATTAAATTATTTATTCCCTTTTTGCTAAATTTGAATAAATCAAATATATTCAAATAAAGGCATAAATCAATATTCCTCTATTCACTCACCAATAAAATTAGATTTTTCAAATCTAATTAATTCAACAGGCATTCATGGGAAAGCTTTGGGGACAAACTTGTAGGCAATCCTCTCAATCTTCTTTCTCTGATCTTTCCTATCATCTTGCCTAATGTTTTCATGGGGAGAAACCAATCCCCATGATCAGCTCAAGCTTCTAAATCTCTCACCCTTCAAATCTCAAGATTGAATCCAAGCCTCTGTTGTGTTGCCCCTATGCAAATGTGTTGCTGTAAATCTATAAATACAGCCTCCTAAAGCAAAGAATGGATCTCAGTTTTATACAAAATTACTCTGCAAGAATAGCAATCAAGCAATCATATCAATAGCATCTTAGCATCATAGCAATCATAGCATCAGTATAATTTCATATCATGAAAACATCTTAGTTTTTACTATAGCTTTCATCCATCAGTTTTCATGTCAGAATAGTTTATAGTAGCATCATATCATTTAGCTTTTATTATCAATCATTAGATCATTGCATTTAACATCACTCCATCCTTTGAATTGGCATTTTAAACAGTCATATTGCTTACCCAATTTGAGAGCCTTCCGTGACTTGATAAATCTTTGGAGATAAGAGGCAATGAGACACTTTCAAGTTTTATGTGCTTTAAATTATTTTAATTCATGATTAATCTTGATATAATGATTCATTAAGAAGTGTTTTACTTATTTACTTATTCACGCTTACAATTTGGCACCCACTGTGGGGCCTAATCCCATGTTTTTAACAAATTTTTTTAAAAGCTTTCGTACAAGAATTTGGTGTGATTTTTTTAGCGCAATCAGAAGATTCTATAGCGCTTCTACCTGTTTTAGCACTTCTGAAGAAAACTATAGCGCTTTGAAGGACTATTTTAGTGCTTCGATCAAAAGCTTCCAGCACAATCCGACTGTTCACCTTCAACATCTAGTTTAGCGCTCCCGCTAAATTCTATAGTGCTTCTGATGAATCTTGTAGTGCTTTCGACATTTTCTATAGCGCATCTGTCTATTGCTATAGCGCTTCTGTTATCTGTTATAGTGATTTTGTGTAAATTGTTATCTAGATCTGACGCGGCCGCGACCAGTAACTTCATTTCTTTAGTTGGACTAAAATGAATCAATCTAGGATAGTCACTTTTTCAATTGGATTAAAATGAATCAATCTAGGATAGTCACCAAACATTTCAATTTGCATTTAAAAATGAACACCATCTCTTTTTGTGAAGCAATATCTTCACTGTGAAGCAACATCTTCACATAGATATAAATTGTTGTTTGGGTTCTAAAAATTGAATAAATTGTTTTTTGTGTTTGTGTGGTGATAGGCATATGCTCTCTCCTTAACTAGGAGATCAAAATGCCAAACTCATCCTTTACTTTATGCATTTCCAGCTTTATTAAAACCTTTAGAAGGCCTACCGTAGTGGGAAAAAGTACTCACCCTACGGGAACGACTTGAGTGGGAACAACCAAAGCCAAGTTTTCCAACCCACTATAAAATAAAAGTAAATCTGGATAAATCCTCATTTACCAAAAGTGTGCAAGATAACCATCCCCAAAGCCTTTGTTCTAAAGGTTGGGAGTTCTCCTGAGGGAGTTTATTATTGCCTCTTCGAACGAAAACCCTTTCTAAGAACCATAGTGTAGTATCCATTTGAGTCAGTTTCTGAACATTGTAATACTCAACAGTGTCGGGGAAGGGAAGAATCAACCCCCAAGACACTCACCATATAATTTCCAAGGACCGTTTGCTTAGGGGATAGAGAAATCTAACCTTGAGTATGTGCTTGGAAAAGACAAAAACATGGGCACCCTCTAGGGGGTGACACGACTGTGTGAGTTGACATAATTTTAAGTTGTGGGCTGATTGAGTATAACGATGACCTACTTGTCCTTAAGAGTGAGTCTGTCTAAAGTGTCTGTTTGTTAGTAAACCTATGGAAATCAAGAAGGATCTATTTGATCCTTAAACATAAACTATTTGTTTTGATTATAGCTTTTAAAAACAATTGTCTACATTTGATTGTTGTGTATTTCAAAATCATTAAAATCTAGATAAAAGATCATCCTGAAAAATACAACTTCGACAAAATCAAACTAGGAAATACATGATTAGGGATTGGAAAACTACAAAGTTTGTCAAGAAATCTCTTGCCAAGAGAATAAGAAAACCCAAGAAACCACTTAATTACAAAAACCTTTTGAAAATAAGACGTTTCTTGTATCAAAGTAGGAAGATTTTGCTTCATCATAAGACATTCATTCATAGATTTCACAACTTCGCTAGAGGTTACACTGAAAATTATGCTTTAGAACCCTTGTATTCACAAGCCTATTATCAGAGAAGAGCTCTTTCACAAGAACCTAACCGTAGTCAACCTATTTTTCAATTTCCATCCCCCAACCTACCATAGAATACTCCAACAGACCTGATCAGTTCTTACAGTAGACAAATCTTGGAAACATTAGGTTTATCATCCAAAATCAGGGAGTTACCACCACACCTTATGAGCATTTGGCGACCTACAACTCCCATTCAACAGCCAGGCCTTATAGCACCTATTATACAACCTAGCCTTATGAACATTGAAAGTGCTCAAACTGACATCATCAACAGTTTGAGAACATTCATTTTTGAGGAAAACAAAGCACCCTATCAATTTCTCACAGCATCTATCATCTTGAACAAAGAAGAAGAAAAGGAAAACATAGCAGTAGGAAGACCCATGTTACTACCTCCTACCTAGCAATAGGTAGTAAATGACTTTGAGAAAAAAGTGTTGAGACCACCATACAACATACCTTATGACCATTTGGCGACCCACAACTCCTGTTCAACAACCAAGGCTAACCACGTCAATATTTCAACCAAGTAATGTACACATTGAAGGTACCCAAACTGACATCATCAACAGTTTGAGAACATTTATTTTTGAGAAGAATGAAACACCCCATCAATTTCTCACAACATCCATAGTTTTAGACGAAGAAGAAGAGAAAGTAGACATAGTAGCTGAGAGACCCATATTACCACCCCCTGCTTGGCAATAAACAAAACAATGCTTCTACCATCTATTATAGCACTTCTACACATTATTTTAGTGCTTTCACAGTTAAAATAATGCTTTTGTTGTCTGTTTTAGTGCTTCTTCCAACTTTTATAATGCTTCTATCAATAGGTAATCAAACTCCGTTAGTATTAGAAAATCAATGTCATAGCGCTTCTACACTCTATTCTAGCGCTTGTGCACTATCTTTTAGTGCGTTCACAATCAAAAACAATGTTTTTGTCATATGTTTCAATGCTTCTAATCAATTTGATAGCGCTTCTCTCAGTATCAAACATTACCAGTGTCGACCTTATAGTGCATTTGCAGTCTATTTTAGCACTTCTTCTTTGTTGGACAACGCTTTTACCAAACCTTTTAGCGCTTCTTTGTTCTATTTCGGTGCTTCTACCTTTTATTTTAACGCTTCCATAGAATTGAAAAATAGACACCTTTTGGAAACATCTGACAGATCAGTTACCATCAAAAACTCAAGTTTTTACCAATCAAAAATATTTCACAGTTCAAACAATGTCCTTAAAAAACCTGAAACAAGGTAGGTTTTTTACAATCAAATTGTTTTCAAACATAAACCCAGATCTTGCAAAATACAAAGTGTCAAATTATCAAAACAAATCTAGACTATTGAGTCAAGTTTCCTCATTAAGATTCTAAAATCCTACTATCACAACACAGAAGATCCAAGTTTAGTGAAAACAACCAAAAATTTGTATGTCAATCTTAACAAGTTTGCAAAGACAAAAACTCAAAGAGAAAGAAACTGAAAATCCAAAAATGACTGAAGAAAACCCTTTTTACCAATTCCAACAACATGAAAACAATGAAATAACACAAGAAGATATACAACATGCCCAACAAGACCCAAATTTTCATAAATTTATGGAAAAGGTCTTAGAACAAGACATGGAGAAATATCTCTTGATGTTAGCAGAGTTAGGTGCCAAACTTTCAAAATATTTCAACATCAATCGGTTGAAGGAAACACCAAGAACAAATGAAACAGAACCAAACCACACCCAGGACACAGATCAAGTGGTTGCTTTAACAGTTCAAATGCAAAATCTACAGCAACAGATTCAAAGTATGCAAATAGGAACCACTAAGAAATACTTATTACAGGACATTTGTCCTTACCCTTTTCATTTGAGTGTGGATATGTTACCTTTCCCTAGACACTGTGAATTTCCTAAATACGATAAATACAATGGTAAATCGGACTCGATTGACCATGTAAGGGAATTCAAAACAATGAGCCTCGAGTTTGTACAAGAAGATACTTACCTCATGAGGTTATTTCCTAGGAGTTTGGGAGCCCATTGAATGGAATCCAAGTTACAACTAGGGATTCTATCCTTCGAAGAACTGGTCAACAAATTCATCTCCCAATTCTCCTTCAACATACAACATGACGTAACCATAAAAGATCTGTATAACCTGAAATAGAAAAACGGTGAGACATTCTTATCATTCTTACAATGTTGGAGAAAGTTGTTCGCTAGATATCCTCAATCTATACCTGAAGAGGAGAAGATTGAATTATTTATTGACAACTTCAATGATCAAATGAGTTATAGACTCGAATTGCAATGTCCCCCAACATTCAAAAAAGCAATCGACAATGGGCTTAAAATCGAAGAATCCCTAGTCAAACAAGGAGTGATTAAACACTACAATGATACACCAAACAACACAAATCACTATGGAAATAACGACAAGCCAAAATTTTGGCAAAAATACTGGAAGCACTGATGCTACAACTAACAATACAAAACCAACATTCAATTTGACAGCAACAACTGTCAAAACAAATCAAAATGAAAACCAAAACAACAATCAAAGCACTACTCAAAACAATAACACCAACAATGGGGAATCTCAACCGTCATATCAAAGAAAATCCAATCAATGGAGATTTACCCCATTAGGACAAACTTTGGAATCAACAATGAGAGATCTCATTGCAAACAGACTTATCACTTTACCAAAAGCCCAAAATTGGGAGCCGAAGGTAAAACCATCCTGGTGGAATGATGTTGATTATTGCAACTTTCATAAAAATAAGGGACATAAAACAAATGATTGTATGTAATTAAAACATTTGATACAAGACTTGATTGATGCAAAGAAGGTGTTTGTTGAAGGGCATCAAAAAAACAATGATCACAGTGCATTTACCAATCCATTACCCAACTACGAAAAAGGGGAGTCTTCTTCAAGCGGTAAAGGAAAAAGTATAAACTATGTCTATGACACCACCATTCTTTGCCTTTCGGAGGTTGAGAAAAATGACATTGATAATTAATCAGATGACATAAAAATCAATGGCATTGAATTCTTGAACATGATACCAAGAACAAACACATCTGACAACCAAATCAATGTCCTAAAGATCAGGGAAACACAAGACAATCAACCAGTTAATGTAACGAAAAGGTGGCAACCCAAAGTGGTACTAAAAGGAGTCTTGTCTAAAAATACTACTCCCCCATCACATCAATACAACATCGTGGACCAATTACAAAAGATACCTGCACAAATATCCATTTTGGAACTTCTTAAAATTTCACCATCACACAAGAAGTTTTGGAACAAGCTCTAATAGCTACAACTGTGCCCAATAATTTGGATGTTTATCAATTCCAAGCCATGGTGGGACATCTTATGACACCTCATTGTCTATTGTTCTCTGAACAAGATGATGTGTCATTAAATCACCCACACAATGCAACCTTGCACATAGAAGTTCTAATCCATAAACATCGCGTCAAGCATGTCTTAATAGATGGCAGAGCTGGACTAAATATTTGTACTTTGAAACTAATTCATGCACTAGGCTATTTTGACAATGCCATTGATGCCAGAAGAAAGATAACAATAAAGGCATATGATGAAGAGGAAAGGTCTTCCAAGGGGTTGATTGTGCTTCCAATTCAAGTAGGACCGATTGTCAAAAACATTGTTTGTCAAGTGTTGGACAAGGATCTAACATATAACATACTCTTGGGTCGTCCATGGATCCATGAAATGCAAGTGATACCCTCAACATACCATCAATGTTTGAAATTTTCAATCAATGGACATGAGGTCACAATATCAACTAACAAAAATAATCCACAGACTTGCAACATGCTAAAAGAAAATCAAGACACTTTGGTACCCCACAACAAAGAAGTCAACACTTCCACTTCATCTAGTAGTGAAAGACAACCCAATTTCATATCTAAATGGGTTGAGAAGAAGGATCAGGTGAAGGAGATAACTGTTGCAGACACAATTTTATCAAACATTGAGGGTCCTATAAATGAGTTATCACAACAATTTGCAGACAAAGTCCAGTTAAAGGACATAGGCTTAGGAGAATATTCTCTTGAGCAATCTTTGCGTCTATCACAATTACTACCATCGCCAAAATCCTATGGACGACCCACATCAAATACACCATGTTCATCACAACCAATCACAACTCTCAATGAAATATTTGTTAAAGAAGGTACCCTTGAAGATGAGTCAGAAGACAAAGCCATTCTCAATTGGCTATACAAGGATGAAGAAGCCTCAACATCAGCAAGTATCAGCATCAAAACAGATCAGTATGGAAAAGGGAAGGATAACTTGGAAAAAATGGGCTATGAAGGCCAAGGATCAATTGGCAAGAGAAATGATGCTATTATAGAACCTATTCAACCTCTAACACTGTAGCTTAAGGATAAAATAGGATTAGGCTACACAGGGGAAACAAAAAAAGAAGTAACTCAAAAAGTGGTAGAAAGGATTCTACAAATGAGAGATGGTTCTGAAACTAATTCAAATGAATATGAATGGGATCATTTATCTGCTACATCATACACTGAAAAACAAATTGATGTCATTCAAACATATGCACCCTTACGAGAGGAGGGACAAAGTTCAGGAAATAGACCGTTTGTAATGGGATCAACAAATATCGATGACTCAAGCGAGGACGATCAAACATTGAATGAGACAGATGACTTGGAGGTGAGTACTATCATAGACCTCGACCTTCCTACCAACAACTTTGACCACCTAGCTATCGGAACACTTACAACTGTTGATCTTACTCAAACTGATGACTTATTACCTTTGAGACATCTCAAACTTATTGACTGGGAACCCACTAAACCTATTCATTTACCAATCTTTTCAAATGATGATGCAATCATAAAATATCTTTGCAGTGATGAACTTGATACGAGTTCTATCCATAACACTCATAATGACACTTGACAAAGGGAGGGTGCCAAATCTTCTAGTTGCAAAAATGACAATAGGAAAAATAAATCTAATGGTGAAAACCTTTCTAAGGCAGCATTAGATTATGAAAAGAGAAAAATAAAGAATGTATCCAATAGTGAAAACCTTTATGAGGCACGGAAGGATGGAATATTTGACACTCTCCCAAAGCATTACCATGCCAGATCATCAATACTGGTAGAACCGACACAGTCTATAAATCTGGGAAAAATTGAAAAGGCAAAGATCCAACATCTGGCAGAGTCCATGACAGAATAGGAGAAACTGACATTCACCAAATTCTTTGAGGAGTGACACATCAATTTTGCATGGTCTTATTCTAATATGCTAGGATTGGATCCAGATCTCCTCATGCATCATCTGTCACTACCAAAAGGAATACAACCAGTCAAACAAAAATTGAGAAAGATGCATCCTCACATCGCCCTAATGGTTAAAGCTGAGCTGAAGAAATTATTGGATGCAGGATTTATCAGGTCCATAGATTATGCAAAATGGATCTCAAATATTGTGCCAGTATCCAAACCTGATAATAGCATTAGAATATGCAAGAATTTCAAGGATTTAAACAAGGCGTGCCCAAAGGATGATTTTCCTTTACCCAGCATTGACATAATTATCGATCTAACAGTAGGACATGCCATGTTATCTAATATGGATGGCTTCTCAGGGTATAATCAAATAAAAATAGCACCTAAAGATCAGGAAAAGACAACATTCACTTGTCATTGGGGTACATTCTGTTGGAATGTCATGCCCTTTGGATTGAAAAATGCAGGTGTGACATATCAGCGGGAAATGACCACTATTTTCCACGACATGATGCATACTTTCATGGAAGATTATGTGGATGACATCTTAGAAAAATCATACACCAGGGAAGGACATCTAGAGATCCTTGATAAAATCTTCACCAAACTGGAGAAGTTCAACGACAGGTTGAACCCAAAGAAATGTGTGTTCGGGGTAACATCATCAAAACTCCTTGGTTACATAGTGTCAGAGAAAGGTATTGAAGTGGATCCAGCTAATGTTAAAGCAATAATGGAGATGCTGCCGCCTAAAAATATTATTCAATTACGGTCCCTACAAGGCAGGTTACAATCCATTAGGAGATTTATCTCCCAACTAGCAGACAAGAGTCGCCCATTTAATCATCTACTTCATAAGAATGTTTCATTCAAGTGGGATCATGACTGTGAAACAACTTTTAACCAGATAAAGCAATATTTGGTGTCGCCTCCAATACTCATGCCATCCGTAGTAGAAAAACCATTGTTACTGTATATCGCAACAACTGACATATCTTTAGGAGCTCTATTGGCACAGGAGGATTCTGACGGAAAAGAACAAGCAATTTACTACATCAGCAGGACTCTCAATGGATATGAAATAAACTACACATTCATAGAAAAAGCTTGTTTAGTAGTGGTATTTGCAACCCAACAGTTGCAACACTACATATTGACTCATACAGTTAGGCTCATAGAAAAAATAGACCCATTAAAATATCTACTCGATAAAGCTGCTCTAACAGGGAGACTGGCAAAATGGGTCATGAACTTGAGCGAGTTTGACATCCAATATGTCAACGGGAGAGCAACCAAAGGATAGGTAATAGCAGATCAACTAGCTGAAGCTCCATTACACGATCATCATCCAATAAACATTGAATTTCCAGATGTAGACATCCTAAATATTACAACACAACAATGGAGGCTCTATTTTGATGGATCATACACACAAAGAGGATCTGGTGCAGGAATTATATTTATCACACCTCAGGGACACACCATACCAAGATCCTATAGGTTAATGTTTCCATGTACCAACAATGTAGCTGAGTACAAAGCATTGATTATCAGCATCAAAGTAGCTATTGAATGGAAAATCACATAAATGCAAGTGTATGGGGACTCACAACTTGTCATCTATCAAGTAAATGGCGAGTATCAAACAAAGGATGAGAAGCTCATGCCTTATAAGCAAGTGCTAGATGATCTTAAAAAGTACTTCATGGATATCAAGTTCGAGCAAATACTAAGGGCAAAGAACAAAGTTGCGGATGCCATGGCAATAATTGCTTCCCTTTTGTAATTACTAGAAAAGCAAGGTCATTGTGAGTTTATGGTTGAACAAGTATCTACCCCTGCATATGACAATCTTGATTCATGAACCATATGCAAAATAATCGACACTCAAATATCACAATATGGAGAGATCTATACTTACCTCAAAGATAATATCCTTCCTCTTGATCTCTCTAGAAACAAAAAGCGTAACTTTATTCATCAATCCGAGCGACATACATTGATCGCTGACATCCTTTACCGTCGAGGTCTAGATAGTACTCTTCTTTGGTGTCTAGAACATCACAAATCTGAAATGTCCTTATGAGAGGTCCATGAAGGTATTTGTGGGACCCATTCAAGTGGGCTCACCCTAGCTAAGAAACTCCTCCGTTTAGGGTATTACTGGTTGAACATGGAGAAGGAGTCCTATCAATATGTTAAAAAGTGTCAGAAATGCCAGATTCGTGGTAATCTAATTCATGTGCCAACACAAGAGTTACAACCCTTCACATCAACATGGCCTTTTTGTCAGTGGGGACTGGACCTAGTAGGTAAAATAAATCCGTCATCATCCAATGGACACAAGTTCATCATCACAACAACATAATATTTTACAAAATGGATATAAGCAGTTCCTTTAACAACAGTCACTGGAAAGCAGATCTCGTCTTTCATACTCAACTATCTCATCTGTCAATACGAGGTACCTCAGTCCATTATCACAGACAATGGTAGGCCTTTTAAAAATCAGGACGTCTAGGAATTATGTGAACAATTCCATATCCAACATCGTTTCTCAACACCATACTATCCTTAGGGAAATGGCCAAGCAAAGGCCTCAAACAAGACAATTCTAAAAATACTAAAGAAAATGGTAAACGATGTTGGACGTGATTGGCATGTTCAGCTAAATCCTACAGTATGGGCCTACAAAACCAACATCAGAACACCAACAGGAGCTACACCATATGCCTTGGTGTACGGATCATAGGCCATCCTACCCATTGAGGTAGAAATACCATCACTTCGTGTCTCATTGAAGGGTATCATTACAGATGAAGATTACAGAGTCTCTCGGCTACAAGAACTGGAATTACTGGATGAATGTCATTAGCAAGCTGTCAATCATTTGAAGGCCTACCAACAAAGAATGTTAAGGAGTTACAATCACAGGGTAAAACCTAGAGTCTTTCAAGTTGGAGACTTGGTCCCAAAGGAAAACCCTAGGAATCAACGGGATAGAGAAAAGAAAGGGAAATTTGAACCTAACTGGTTAGGTCCCTACGTAATCATATCAGTGTATGGATCAGGAGCATATCAATTGTCTACACCTGAAGGGGATCTGTTTGATGAACCTATCAATAGTATCCATCTCAAAAAGTTATATACCTAAATCACCTGGTGCATGAATTAGTTTCTGAAAATAGTTACCTTGATGAAAACCTGGCAAATAGGCATCCTGGTAACTAAAAAATACAAAAATACAAAAAAATCAAAAAAATACAAAAATACAAAAAAAATAAAAAAGACTGAAAAAGTGCAATAAAAACATGTAGTGAAAACTTGGAAACAGGCACTATTTGTGATTCAAATAAGCTCTCTCATCTATTTGGATGCATGTCATGGTCGTTACTTTCACCATCATATTTTATATCCATTATCATATCATATAACATGGTCATGTCTCACCCTAACTTGGGGGCAACATCTAAACCTCATTGGGGGCAATAAAACATCGAGCTTAATCAAAAGGAAAAACAATGACAAGACAACAACAACAAAAACAATGATTGAAACACAACCCAACATGGAACATCAATCAACATCAGAAACACATTGGACATCTATATCAAAAATAGAAAATCCAAAAACAAGTCAAAAAAGTCAGTCTCAAAAATTCAAAAAACATGAGTCTGTGTCAATCGAACTACATGGTCTTTGTGTGTATAATGTAGGCAAGGCTAATCTTTGATCAGCCCTCGAGGCCCCTAGGATAGGTCTTTAGGTTAGGCTTGATCCAAAATATCGAAAATCACAAAAAAACATCATAAAATCAGGATGGATGATCTAATCTAAATAACGATTGAAACAATTTAAGCAAATGTGGGATATGTTGTACTTTGATCATTGTTACCATTTCTTTGGAGCAACTCGATGATGTATTGAACTAGAGAAGTTCGGATGAAGAATGGTATTTTTCTTTATCTGTTGCTTGTGAATTAATCATAATTACTATGTGAATTGTCATGGGAAATGCGCTACAAAGTATCATGGATGACATTCCAATTCACATAGGAAAGTGGTTAATTCTTGTCTATTTTACGCAAGAAATGCTCAGGTCATCTTGGTTTAATTATACCTAGATGCTTGTATTTGCTTGCAATATCAAAAATCATGGAAGTAGTACTCAGGTCATCATGGTCTATATTATACCACCGATGCTTGTATTCACTTTCAACATTTTTAAAAGCTCAATGATGATACAAAGCACAAAAGTATTGTTAAACTACCAATTTCGCTTGTAGATTTGTATGGTTAAATTAGATTGCATTCATAATAGTTTTTGCATCTACAAAGTATTTTGTTACTAAAGTTCGTGAAGGATTCAAATTAATGATTATCTTTTCACATAAATAGATTGAGTATACTTGAAAAAAGCATCACCATAATCATATAATTACATAATCAAATTCATTTGCATACATTAGAAAGCATTTAATCATCATTTCATCATTCACATATTTGAATCAAATCACTTTGAATTCATCATATAAAATTTTCCATATAACAGAAAAATTGCATAAAGAAAATCTCAAAAACATAAATCTCTATCATTACATTTTCAACATCCATCAAACATTCATATATCATTCATCATCTCCATCCACACATAAATTTCTATCATATCACATATCATACATTCATTTATCATATCATTATCGTATATCATTAATCCATCCATATATTATATCCTATATCATACAACATTTCCATCCATTTATTACATCATATATTTGCATTTAAACCAAAATAAAAATACACACATCCCATTTACATCACATATCCATACATCATCCATAGATCATGCATCCATACATCATACAAACATCATCCATACATCATGCATCCATGCATCATCATTATGCACATCATAAATAAAACATCATGCATCATAAGCATATCATCATGATATAAACTGCATCCATAACATCATAATAAAAGGATCATCACATAGCATATAGACATAAAAGTAAATGCATCCATTGGAAAATCATGTAGAACACATTATAGATTGAAGGTTCCACTACATATCATATAGATCAAAATAATAATGTCAAGTATATAATGATGTCTAAAATGAAGAGAGATATATCATCAAAAACTAGTTGTAAATCAAAATAATCAAAGTGTACATCACATCTCAAATACAACAAGGACAACAATCATGTGCTACTAGCTCCAAAAGGTGTAGGCATTGTAGGATTAGGCCCTCCACCACCGCCAGATGTACCAGGATCTCTGGGATCTCTCTCGAGAGGCTGTGTCACACCTGCACTCACAGTCCTAGAATGAGTCCTGCCAAATCGAGACTGGCTGTAGTTCACTCTCTGCTCAAAAGGGACGACATCATAATATCTCCCTCTATAGTACTCCACCTCCCCACCAATACGGGCAACCTCTCTCATATAATCTGCTAAAGAGGTACCATCTACCAACCGTTGTAATTTCTCAACTATAGCCTAAGCACCCTCTGCTATAAATTTGGCAGCATCCCTCTCAACAATCAAGGATGCAATCTGAGCCTGTGTTGACCCTGCAGTAAGCCTAGCGACATCCCTCTCAGCTATCAAGGATGCAATTTGAGCCTGAACACCCCCTGTAGTTTGTCTAGCAACATCCCTCTCAACTGCTAATGTTGCAATATGTGACTGTGTTGTAGCCAACTAAGCCTGCACTAATGATAAAACCTTTGCATGTAATTGGTCTTGTGCCTGCATCTGAGCCTAAGTCTGCTCTAGTAAACCCTGAGCCTGAAGAAGCTGCTCCTGAACAGTCTCTAATTGAACCTGAAGGCTCGCTATCTACAGCTGATTTGAAACATCCCTCACTGCTTGCCTCTTATGAGGCACTGTCTCCTCCCACAAATCTAAGGCAGGACCCGACCCACCTGCAACCTCTCCACTATCAAATCTATAGTCATCACTGCTGCACTCATCCCGGCTGCTCTCCTCTCCACTATCCTCCTCCTCACCAACATCCTCCTCACCAACAACATCGACATCCTCTGCCTCAACCTCAACCTCCTCTCTCGTACGACCACGTGCAACAATAACATCCTCCTCTACGGGTAATGGAGTAGGCTCATCGGGAATGGTAAGATGAGGAAAAGGATGCAAAGCCAGAAACTCGACATAGTCTGTTGTAACTAGTAGCTCAACAATGTCTAGGTGAATATCCCACTCAAAGGGCTGCAAAGATTGAAGCTCCTGAACATTAGCATCGTATGACAAACTAGGCCCCCAATTTGTAGAATCTGACTGACAGCGGACATAATGAGCAACACCAAGGGGCATACTTTGAACCATACCATACTTTCTATACACCCGTCTGATAAAAAATCTCTCCAGTACCCAACGAGTCTGACCAATCAATATCATCGACTAACAAAGAAAAGGCACCTGAATATCATCCTCGTCCCAATAATCACAATCTAGGTATGAACGCCATGTCACAAACTCTATGTCATCAATCAGTCTCCTCCAATACTCTAACTTACACTGTCTGGACTAAGTAAGGCAGCTGGCATATATGAACACATATGGTCTCATAGGTGGTCTCTATCTAACTGGGATTGGATGTGTGACAACTATGTGCTCCCACGCTCACACTTGAAGCAAAGTGACACTAGCTGACAAACTACGACCTCCAAGATACACCGCCGAATGTAAATCATGATATAAGTGGGCAAGTATGCACATGCCCCAAGCAAATCTGGTGCCATGAACAACCATACTCTCCAAAACTTGGCCCCAACCAACAGAGAATCCCTTAGACTTGCAATTAGGACTAGGGAATCTACCGATAAATCCAACAAGCATTGTAGACAAAGTGGCGTATGCATCGACCATCTCATGCCATGGAATCCACTCTCCAGCAATCTAATCATCCTGAAACACTCTGCAGAGAGCATCAATACCACCCTGCTCTATAGAATCATAAATGACAACATCTCCAACAATGGGAAGCTACAAAATCCACTAGACATCCTCTAGGGTGATTGTCATCTCACCAGTAGGAAGGTGGAAGGTGTTATGTTTGCTATGCCATCTCTCGGCTAGCACTGTCAACAGACCCCGATTAATCCTAATCTGGGGCATAAATAAAAGAGGAGATAGTCCGCAACATGTAATAATAGCCGTATCAGGCTACACCAACTGAGGTATCAAATCAAATGTCCATGGGAATCGCTCTCGAACCTGAAGGTTCTCCAACGACTCCTATCATCAGGAAAATTTCAAAATCAGTACTTTTTGTCAAATCATTAAACATCAAATATCCTATCAAAACTAATTAGCTCTTGGTGAGACTTTTGATCAAATCTCAGGAGCGAACATCATTGAACCCCACCTATCGTGAGGTCAAATCATCAAGTATCATTGAACCTCACCTATCGTGAGGTCAATCATCAATGCTAAAATCAACCTCACTTATCATGAGGTACGTCAATGAAACTATAATTATTCATCGCCTATCATGAAGATACTTATCATCAAATCAAACATCAGACCTCACCTATCATGAGGTCGAACATCATCTATTTGATCATGATAATCAATAATATCAAACCAACGGTTGATACGATAAAAAAATCAATAAAATTAAGGACAAATTTTGACAAACGTTATCAATTTGATTTGAATGCGCTAAAATAAGCATTCAAAGTGCTAAATCAAGACATGCGCCATTTCATCAGTCAAAAACGCTATTACAGGTGGTCAAAGCGCCATTTTACAAAAAGTGTTATTTTATTAGTTCAATGCACTAAAACTTTGGGTCAAAGCACTAAAACAGACTATCATAGCACTAAAGTTTTTATCCTAAGTGCTAAAACTACCAAAGCGCTAATTCATATCACCTAAGCGCTAAAATAGGGTACTTAAGCGCTAAAGTTTTGAAGCGCTAAAATACTACATCTAAGCGCTAAAACATAAATCCTGCACGCTAATGTTATGAAAGTGTTAAAAAATAGATGGAAGCATTGCAACGGAGAGTAAAAGCGCTAAAAGAATAAAAAAAAATCAAAATTGAAAAATGCACTAAAAAGAAGGAAATGCACGAAAAACGAGGGGAAAAAGGGTACATACCGGAGGTTTGTATGCGGCCAGCTATTGGTGACGTTGTACACGCTCGAATCAGTGGGTATGATAGGGAATCGACATCTCGCTCCAAGTCACTCAAAAAGCTCTCTCACAAGATTTTCAAAAAGTCAAATGCACAAATGATTTGAAAAGGACATTTTGACATTTTATAGGTTATTGAAGATTGAATTTTTGTGGGTTTATTTAAATTTATTTTTGAGGAGATTAATTCAAAAAACAACCTAGGGAACTTTCTACATCAATTATCGGGAGATAAATTATTTCATCACTGAATATTCATCAAACCTACATCAAAATCATTAAAAAAAGGAAAAATTCAAAAGAATAAAAAATCATCAATTTATCTCCCGAGGGGGCATATATCCATTAATCACCTGAAAATCATGTCTAAGGCACACTTAATTTTTTTCGTCGATACTAGCAGTAGCAACACAAAATTTTCTTTGAAGCAATGTGTAAACACACCACTTCAAAGAGGGGCAAAATGTATACACCTAAAAATGGTCTAGAGAATATAATTAATTAAATATGATTTATTTAATTAATTAATCTTAAATTCATCTACTTAGTAAATAAATAGAAATATTTATTTATATTAAGTTCACTATTAATTCTTCTTTTTTATCATATTATTTTCCTCTTAATTAAATAAACAAATTTAAATACTTTGTATTATTTAATTATCTAATCATATTTCTTCTTAATTAAATAAAGATATCTTAAAGTCTTTTATTTAATTATCATATCCCTTCTATATTTATTTAATAAACAAATTCTATAGTTTATTTTATTAAATTATTTATTCCCTTTTTGCTAAATTTGAATAAATCAAATATATTCAAATAAAGGCATAAATCAATATTCCTCTATTCACTCACCAATAAAATTAGATTTTTCAAATCTAATTAATTCAATTGGCATTCGCGAGAAAGCTTCAGGGACAAACTTGCAGGCAATCCTCTCAATCTTCTTCCTCTGATTTTTCCTATCATCTTGCCTGATGTTTTCATGGGCAGAAACCAATCCCCATGATCAGCTCAAGCTTTTCAATCTCTCACCCTTCAAATCTCAAGATTGAATCAAAGCCTCTGTTGTGTTGCCCCTCTACAAATGTGCTACCATAAATTTATAAATACAGCCTCATGAAGCAAAGAATGAATCCCAGTTTTATACAAACTTACTCAGCAGGAATAGCAATCAAGCAATCATATCAATAGCATCTTAGCATCATAGCAATCATAGCATCAATAGAATTTCATATCACGGCAACATCTTAGTTTTACTGTAGCTTTCATCCATCAGTTTTCATGTTAGAATAGTTTATAGTAGCATCATATTATTTAGCTTTTATTATAAATCATTAGATCATTGCATTTAGCATCACTCCATCCTTTGAATTGGCATTTTAAACAGTCATATTTCTTACCCAATCTGAGAGCCTTCTGTGACTTGATAAATCTTTGGAGATAGGAGGCAATGAGACGCTTTCAAGTTTTATGTGCTTTAAATTAGTTTAATTCATGATTAATCTTGATATAATGTTTCATTAAGAAGTGTTTTACTTATCTACTTATTCACACTTACAACGCCAAAGACACTTCTTATTGTGTAACACCAGAATCAAATGCCATTCACCAATAAATCACATGTGACTAGCTACGCTTTATATACTTCACCTAGAAAAGTAGTCAAAGGAGCAACAACAAGTGTATGAATAAGAATCTGAACCTTTAATCTTTCGTATCACAAACCTATCTAAATTGCATTAGTAAGGCAAGTAGATGATACAAATTTATGAATTTTCACCAAGTGATTTCTCTCTATAGTGAAGAATCAAGATGCAGTTTCTAAAGAAGAGATATAAAATTAGATCCTCCCATATTCGCCATGCTTTGGAATGAAAGAAAACAAGAGCAATGGTATTTAGAATTCATTAGGAAATTTTAATGCCTACTTTTGACAAAGAAAGCACTCACATTTGGCTTCACAAGCACTCCAATCACAATAAATCGCAATCAAAACTCACAGTGTTATTTTTTGCTTCAAATTGCTCGCGAATTGTTGTGAATTTCTTCAAATAATTTTTGGGTTTTGTTTCTCTATTAATCCCCTTTCCGAAACATATTGAATTTTGAAATTTTGTTGAGAAATGATTTAGATATCACCATTTTACTGAGACTGCATTATATTGATTAAAAAAAATGTGATTTTAAAATTAAAACTATATACTAGTGCTCTTACCAACTCACCTACGTATCATTTTGATTCAAATAATATATTCTTCATTCTTCCATTGGCATTTTGATAGGCACCAAGATGATTATGGCTCTGATACCATGTAAAAAAAAAATACAGGAGAGAATTCTGGAGCATATTTAGCACATAAAATCATATTATATTTTCTCTCACCCCTCATAATACGAATAACAAACATATATATAGGTGCAGACACGTAAATTATCCTGATTAATAATGCATGCTCGATTCCAACGCACTAACACCAGTTCTTCTTTAATCATCCTCTTTATTTAATTAAATAATCCTTATTTGATTAAATTCATCGAATTCCTCTTTTAATTGAATAAACTAATTTTTATTTAATTAAATCATCAAATTCTCTCTTTAATCAAATAAATCAATTTTATTTAATTCTCCTAAAGTCATCTCTTTAATTAAATACATCAATTTTATTTTATTAATCTTCTAAAGTCATCTCTTTAATTAAATAAATCTATTTCTATTTAATTAATCTTCTAAAGTTCCTTCATTTAATTGAATAAATCCAAATATTTAATTCAATCTCTAATGTTCTTTATCTTCTCATTTAATTTAAATAAATCCAAATATTTAAGCTGAATGTAACAATCAACTAACCTCCATTAAAATTAATCAAATCATGATTAATGCTAATCTAATCCCCCAATTCTCTAAATTTTACAACTTGCACCAATAAATCATTTATTTTGATTTATTAATTCTTCTAATTTCCATCAACATGGCATAAAAAGAGAATATTCTTCCAAATTTGAAAATCCCTCCAAAATGGATGTGTCCTTCCAACAAGGCATTTATGCCTCTTAAATGTCCTTGTGCATTGAGCCAAGTGGCATTTAAGGCATTTTTCATCCCCCTCAAACTTGTCATTTCACAAATTTGAAAATCCGCCTAATACCATTTATTGGCACATTCATCAAAATGTGCTCATCCTTCATCCATTCACATCCTGACAAGTGGCACTTGGCCATTAGATGTTGAATGATCCCACATTGCTTCATTTTGCTCATCCCTCCATCTTGTCTTTCTATAAATAGAAGGCTTTCCTTTGTATTTTGGATCGACAACTTAGAGCAAAGTTACTATCTTCACATTTAGAGCAATTTCATCCATTGCTATAGCATTTTTCATTATTATAACTAGGTTATTGCAGATTTTATCAAGGAATCACATTGTTCTTCATCACCAAGTGGATCAATCTTCATCAAGATCATCAAGTTTGCAAAGGAGTTGGGAAAGGGCCAATTTCCACATCAAATTGACACCAATTCCCCTATGGGATTAAGAGTTTGCATGTTTAAATAGGATTTCATTACTTTTCTTGTATTGTTCTTCATTTTCCTTCCTATTTTGAGCATTGCAAATGAATTTCATGGGGAATCTTAGTTCTAATTTGCATATGGATCTAATATCGTGTTTGTTTGCTATGTTTGTGCAGGTCTAGGATTGGGGTTCACAATAGGATTTTTCATATCCTATATTATAGGAGAGTTGTTATACCTCCTATAACAACTCCCTTTACATAGACGAGTTGTTTTAACAACTCATAATTAAATAAACCAAACTATAACAAATCTAATACCTGTAATAATTGCGTGAGTTGTAGTAACAACTCACACACATTATTATTTTTACCCATGTGAACACTAACATAATTCCTAACAATATCACTATTGTAGTTCAACAACCATAAGAAATTCACCCAAAACACCTTCCAAAAAACAAAGTAATGTTAGATATAGAGATTTCCTCTTTCCCCCTAATATTGAAGTAATATATTGAGTTACACTTTAGTTATTTAAAAAACTCCAATATGTACACATGGTAAAATATTTCTTAAGAGGTTAAACCCATGGGCATTGGGGTTGTTGGCTCTTTGGTTGAATCCCATTCACTATTATTATTTTGCATGAATTCAACCAAATCAACCAATATTTTTAAAGTATAATTGATTTGCTACACCATTATAAAAAGTGCAAATGGAGACATTACCATGGAACTAAATCCCTTGTATAAGCAAGTGTCACACGTAGATTAATGTCTTAAGATTAATAAATCATCAAGATAATCACACCCAAAAAGCAAGTGCATCTACAAAGCAAACATAAACACATAAGATGTAATGATTAATCTTTTAAAATTTTAACACATTGATGCTAGGACTTTGTAGAGATAACGAGTTAAAACTTGCACATGAGATATTTGTTGAAATGGAAGAGGTAGGTTGTTCTACATTAAAATAAATTTACAACCATAATAAACCATTTCCACATAACTCAAAGAGAAAAAAATGTGCAAAATCCATAATGAACAAGAAAAGACAAACATACCATTAAGATGATACAAGATGCACCTTAGAAATACCTTGAAAGGGAAAAACCAACTTCCAAAAGAAACCATATACTTAATGTATTATCTTAAGAAGCAAGATTTCAATACATTTTTAGAGTCTCCAACAAGTTTTCTAGAACATTAAGCACCCTAGTTGCATTCCTCCATGTGAATAAGAAAATGAGAACCATGTAGTCAAATATCCAATTCCATGCTTCCACACATGTAACCTACAAGAGATACTCAATCTAATCTCAACCAACAAGTCAAAGGCTACACAAGCTAACCTCAACAATAACTCATGCCCTTGCTTTTATAGACAAAGTTTGCACAAAACCACCAAGTAGTATTACATAAACTATGTGCTTCTAAAATGAACTTACAAAACTATGTTCTCCTCATTTTAATTTTTGGTACTAAGTTTTTCCATTGGTACTCAATTTTCTCAAATAGTAAATATTTTCTCAATATGCAACCCACATTGCATATTTATCCCAATGTTACATATAACATAAAAAGTGTCCTAAAAAATGTATAATTCATGACACATGCATCCCTGCATTTCTTATAAGCATCATAATTAAATATTAAATTTTACATTATAAGCATTATGAGAGATGTACAACACACCTTTCCCAACACTAAAAATACATCTCATCACAATACTCTAATGGATGGACATTACAACACATGAAAAATAAAAATAGTTAATGATAAATATATGGTAATTTCTAGGTGTTAATTAATGTTCATGGGCACATGAACAAGCTACAAGCCGATTCCCTTAGATCGAGTGTTGTCAAAACCCTATAGATCATAACTTCCACATACTAAGAATAAAAAATTTCGTACACCACAACCATTAATAATGAACTTTACACGATACTTAAAGAAAACAAATTTATTTTTATAATAATTAATAAAACAAATCTTTATAATATAAATGCAAATGGTATCCATTCTATGGGACAATGACTTTAACCTATGAATATGTAAAATGGTGGAAGATTTTCACACCACATTAATGCTTTGACATCAAAAGTTTTGTGGTATTATTTGATGTCCCTTTCCTCTCCTTCCACCTTGTCTCCACCAAATGATCAATGTCCCATGAATTTGAGATTCAATGTTGGAGATATTCTTTCGCTAGTTTAATTAAAAATACATCCACTCAATGAATCTACTACTAGCCTTAATTTTTCTCTCAACTTATCCATTACATCGTCTAGGAATGCAAATGCTAATTTATATAATAATGTTTAAATCCTTTACAATTAGATCAACAAATATTATTATTATTTTTTATATTGAAGAAATGTAGATTACAAAGAAGAAAATACACTTAAAAACTACAAGATGATACAAAGCCAATATATTATTTATTTACATTTAGATTAAAAAATATTATTATTTTTTTTATATAGAAAAAATGCAAATTACAAAGAAGAAAACAGAGTTAAAAACTGCAAGATAATACAGAGCCCATATATTATTTATTTAATATTAAATCTTAATTAAGAAAAGCAAGACAATTCTTGACCAATAAGCTCTAAATATTTTTGTGCAATAACATCTTCCCGTGTAACTGTTGATTACTATTTATATACTTATCAGCTCTCTTCCAAAGCATATACATGGAAAGAAAATAGAAATCAGAATATAGGATAAGAAAATAGAAATCAGAAAATATTCGGGGAAGAGAGAGACGAACGCGCGACGCCGACCGTAGGGAAAGTGTGAACCAGGGTTTAATACCGGCGTGTTCACTGTTTCTATAAAATCGTCGAGCATTAATTTTTCTCAGATTATTCACTCCTTTCCTTACATCACCATCCAAATCGTGGAAGTGCTTCAACATACAACAAGATCAGAAGATCGAATCCAAGCAAGACCATGGATCAGCAGGGCGACGGTACGGGCATCTGCACAGTCACAGGTAGCGATCCTCTCTATCCTCCTCCTAGTGATAATAACCATGAATTGTCTCCTCCGCCTCCTCCACCGGAGGACCATCTCTCCCACGCCGCCCCTCCCCCGGACGATCCCAACGACTATTCTTCCCATTATGCGCAAAACCACTTTTCATCTGAGGAAACCGCCCAGGGCGGCTTCTACCAGGAACCAGGGTATCCCCAGTACCAGCAGTCTCAAGAACCAGCTCCTCAGGGGTACGGGCAATACCATCAAGGACAAGAAAACGCTCAAGGATATGAACACTACCAGGGTTATAACCAATACCCAAACCGGGAAACAGCTCAAGGATATACACAGTATCAGGGGTATCCTCAGTACCAGGATACGGCTGGGGGTTATAATCAGTACCACAACCAGGAAGCGGCCGATGGATTTGCTCAATACCAGGACCAGGTAGCTGCCGAAGGATATGAGCACTATCAAAACCAGGAAGCCACCGATGGATACGCTCAAAGTGAGAAGGCGGAAGCTACTGATGGATTGGAGAACCGCCAGGAAAATATCGAAAGGTATGGTCAGAACTCTAAACCGGAAACAGCGGAAGGTTATGAACAATACCAGAAAGAGCATACTGCCGAAGGATTTGAACAATACGAAACGGCCGAAGGATATGCTCAGTACCAGAACCAGGAAACTGCCGAGCCAGAATACCACAAACAAGGATTAGGGCAGGGTTATTCACATTACCAGAGCCAGAATGATGAAGAAAACCCTAACCCTAACCCTAAGCAAGAGGAAATTGTCAATCTTAAGGAAGAGGAAGCCGTCGTTAGTCGCGAGGGTGTAGGGAGCAGTTATCCAAACCCTAATGATGCTGACAAAGAAGGAAGTTCGAATCCTGTTTTGTCTGAGACCGCAGATAATAGAGGCGAGGGTTCTGGCCTAGCTGAAACTACTCAAGGCGGTGGACCTTCTCGGTCGGCAGAGGTTAGCAGTGGCAGGAAACGGCGGTCTAGATGGGCGCCTCAGGCAGAAGGGGAAGGCGAGACGCAGGACAGCGCCGGGTCTAGGAAAAGGAAAACCAGATGGGCTGAGGATCCAAAGCCGCTTTTGGGAATCCAGCTTCCAGGGTTCGTAAAAGAGTTAACTGGAGGTATGGAACTTGACCCTGAGGTTCAGCAGCTGAACGCGAGGCTCATGGACATAAGTCGCTTAATGCAGTCAGGGTTACCGTTGGATGATCGTCCTGAGGGCGCAAGGTCGCCCTCTCCAGAACCAGTATACGATAATATGGGTGTGAGAATCAATACCAGGGAATACAGGGCCCGTGAAAAGCTTACCAGGGAACGACAAGAGATTATCTCACAGCTTATTAAGAGAAACCCAGCATTTAAGCCCCCCGCGGATTATAGGCCTCCTAAGCTTTACAAGAAACTGTATATTCCTGTCAAAGAGTATCCCGGGTACAATTTTATTGGCCTTATTATAGGCCCTCGAGGTAATACACAGAAGAGAATGGAGAAGGAAACGGGGGCTAAGATTGTTATAAGAGGCAAGGGTTCTGTTAAAGAAGGCAGATTGCAACAGAAGCGAGATCTGAAACCAGATCCTTCGGAGAATGAGGATTTGCATGTTTTGGTGGAGGCTGAGAATCAAGATGCTTTGGAGAAGGCTGCAGGCATGGTGGAGAAGCTTCTGCAGCCTGTGGATGAGGGTTTGAATGAGCACAAGAGGGCACAGTTGAGAGAACTTGCGGCCTTGAATGGTACGATAAGAGATGATGAGTTCTGCCGCCTTTGTGGTGAGCCGGGGCATAGGCAGTTTGCATGCCCAGCAAGGAATTCGGGATTTAAGAGTGATGTCTTGTGTAGGATTTGTGGGGATGGTGGACATCCCACAATTGATTGCCCTATGAAGGGATCTGGGAAGAAGATGGATGATGAGTATCAGAACTTTTTGGCTGAATTGGGTGGTGGCACGCCAGAGTCTAGTAGCAGGCTGGGGTCTGGTGAAAATGGTCGACAGAGTCAGATGTTGGCACTGCCGGGGCCACAGGGCGGAGGAAATCCTCCATGGGTTTCTGGAGGGGCGGGGAACTCTGCTGGGCAGCAAGGCCTGCAGAATAGTTTCCCAGCATCTGGTCTGGGCTCAAAATTTTCCAAGGAGCACGATGATTCAAATTTGTACATTGGGTACTTACCCACCAATATAGATGATGATGGCCTAATACGACTGTTTTCTCCTTTTGGTGAAATTGTGGCAGTCAAGGTCATAAAAGATCGTTTAACTGGGGCAAGTAAAGGTTATGGGTTTGTAAAGTTTTCTGATACAGCCTCAGCTGCACAGGCAATTGTGCATATGAATGGATACAGGTTAGAGGGCAGGGTGATGGCAGTCAGAGTGGCAGGCAGACCACCACAAGCTGGATTTCCTGGAGGTGGTCAACCCCCAATTCCGGGTTCATATCCTATGCCTGACCCCTCTGTTGGAGGTTATCCTTCCCAACAGTTTCCACCAGGGCCACCACCTCCAAATTCAGTGCCAGGGAACAGAATGGGTGCACCAGTTCCATGGGGTCCTCCTGTTCCACCTCCTTCATACAACCCTTATGCCCCTCCTCCTCCCAGACCACCCAACATGTATGGGGAACCCTTTGTCCCAATGCAAGGACCGCCCCCGCCTGGTGCACCTTCTCAGAATATGATGCCTCTGCCACCATATGGAGGCCCTTACCCAGGAGCTCCATTGCAGGGGCCTCCACCACCTCCACCATCTCAGAACATGCCCCCTACTGAAATGTCTCAAAGCTTGCCTCCTGGTGTGCCACCGCAGAATTTGCCATCACAGGCATCATCAAATGGCTCCCAGGGCGGTCCTCCAGGTGCAATCCACAGTAATGCTGGAAATACAATGACAGTTGTGCCAGGCAGTGTGCATGTTGGAGGTATGCCACCAGCAGGACCTCCTCCTGCCTACCCTCCTCCTCCACAGTATCAAGGCTATTATGGTGCTCCACCCACTCCAAATGGACCAACAGGTCCTACACAGAACATGGGTGGGACTCCACCACCTTGGGTAGCAAATAGCAATCCAGTTCCACCTACATCAACATCCGAAACAACTTATGCTGTTGAGTCAGAATATGAGAAATTCATGAATGAGATGGCATCATAGGGTCCTTTCAAATTGAAGAGGTATGCTGCACAATCATTTTTTATTTTTTGATCAGAAGGTGCATGTTTCCTCTTTAGGTAAGTTGTGCTTGGGGTTCTACTGCTATTGATAGTAAATGTGTTATGTATATCCATTTTTCATCTTGGTTTTCCATGTTGCAACTGCCAGATCCTCTTATAATCACTAAGATTTTTGCACAGACAGAACATATAACATGTTTAATTCAAATTTGTTTAGGTGACATTTTTTCAGCCCCTCACATTCTTTTCCTGAAATGGCTGATTTTGACTTCTTGAACTCGTTTCTGAGTAGCTTTGTAGCCCTTTCAGCATAGCCTCTCCTGTTTTTAATAGAAGGTTTTTAATAATTGTTTTTTTGAAAGTTCATTTATTTGTTCTTCTATTATAATTGTTTCCTTGATCCTTCCAATTTTTTGGAATGACCTCCTAGGGATCCTTGCTGATAATTTTCCTTGTTATTTCTTATTCTATATTATATCAGGGTGATTAACTTTCTTGTCATTACATTTTGCTGAATTGGCAGGTTTGATGTTTCTTGGAGCAACGCTGACATGATTTATATTTAGAATTCTGACATGAGACTATACGCAGCTTTGGAACTCACATGAATTATATTTAACCTTGTTTATGGTGAGGAATAATTGTTGCAGAGCTGTCGAGCTACAACTATGGAGCAATTCAGTTTATTAATGGAGTTGTTGAGATTGCTGAATTTTTCTAAAATCAGGTCACATATGGGGCTTGTGCCACTGCTTTCATTAATTTTAGGGGGTTGGGAGCCAGATATATTCAATTGCAGGCTTTAGTTGGATAGTTTTATTGTTTTTCTTAAAGGTATTTTGGATTGCTAATATTTTTGAGCCTGCAGTTTGGCGAATGTGCCCTTGGGAATAGTATTCCACTATCAGAAGCAGATTCTAGTTTCAAGTATATTATAACTTTGCTATGATGTATATATGGCACTAACTTGATGTTGTGACCAGGTTCTTTATTACCCTTCCTATTCTTAAAATTAATTGCATTGAGGTTTATGTTAGAGAGACATTGATATGGTTGTTTAACCTGTTGACTGATTTTTTTTTTGTCCTTTCGGTAAGGCTATAATCATGTTGTGTGATGTGTGCTTTATAGCATTTCCTGCGATGACATGACATGACATACGTTCTTCAAAAAACTGTGACTGACAATTTTTCAAAATGTGAAAAAGTTTTGCATGTTTTAGACTTATTAAATTCATTTGAAAGATCTCTATCTATTATTAGAACTTATTATTAAATTCATTTGAAAGATCACTATCTATTATTAGAACTTAACAGGCTTTGGATTTAAGTAATTATGAAAGATTATTAGTTTTCCTTATTATTACACAAATTGTGTGTATGCTGAAAACAGTTTAATAATTGACCCAGGGTCTCAAGCATGTTTGGATTATAAGGGATTCGTTAGGCTTGAAAATAGATAATAATGCTCTGTTGTTGCAAATCTGTTAGTTTGAACTTAAAACAGATGACATTCTTCAGTTGTTGCAAATTGGTTAGTTCACTCCACGTGATTGAATAATAATTTCCTCTTCTTTTGGCTCCATTAAAAAGCAATTGTCTAGTATTTCGTATTCATTGCTGTAAAATCACAGCGATCTATACCAATCAACATTTCTCGCCTATTTTACCAATTTTCTAACCCCATATTTAACCTTGAACAGTCCTATAGTGATTGCAGGACTAGATGCATATTGGATGGGAACTTGGGAATGATCCCACATTCAAGAAAGGTTTGTATTAAAATAAGGTCTCTATCACTGCATTCTGCAGTTCTCGAGTCTGACATTTTAATGCTAATGCTTAATTTCCAAATTTGATTGTCTATGTTTGTCATTTGCCTAAAGGCTAAACATTGGTGGACTCACTTGGGATAGGTGAAAGCTTTATCTAACTTTGTGTATTTTATTTAATGTTAATGATCAATTGACAATTTTCTTGCAAGGTGATTTACCACTGCTGCCAAAGCCCAACACCACTAAACTTTTGCATCTATTGAATTTAATGGTGAGATGGGTTTCTGGAAATAGCACTTTAAATAATTTTCTTTTGTAGTACATACAGCCTCTGATTTTGTCAAAATTGTTCGTCTAATACCCGCCTGCAAGTTTGGCTGTAAACACGAGTCACCGACCAGGGGCAGCAGAAGTTCTATTATATCATGTTGCAAAATACTTGAAGGTTCTGAAGAGGATGTATTAAATATGATATATTTGGTCAGAGATGGGGAAGAAAGAAAACTTCTTATCAACGGAACCCATAGAATAGAGAGATGGGCTTCCTCCCCTCTTAGAGAATATCTTTTGAATTTCTCAATTAGGTTGTTTTTCTAGGAGTCTTAGGGAACAAATGAAATGGGTCAGTTTTCCGTTGAGCTCTACTGAAAATATGTTGGAAATATGGGCCTCAACAAACTGTTATGTTTACTGGTTATATACAAGATATAAAGGCCTTGTCAAACTGATTGAAACTTTTCAGTATTAAAGTGTTAGCAATGGAGCTTAGAGTTCTTGTATCCCTTGCTTTTTGACAGCTGGTTTCTCAATGCACCGTTGTGTATAGAAGTGCTTGTTTAAAAATATTTTTTCATTTGTTCATGCATACTTTTCTTGCCATAATAACTGTTCTGGCTGTCAGTTAATAGGTAATTAATGCAATTACAGAGTATTATAGAAGCATATGGGGACGATATGCATTGCTTCTCACTCCTCAGGAGATGGCAGTTTTTCTGTTGAGCTCTACTGAAAATAAGTTGGAAATATGGACCTCAACAAACTGTTATGTTTACTGGTTATATATTAGATATAAAGGCCTTGTCAAACTGATTGAAATTTTTTCTCAGTATTAAAGCATTAGCAATGGAGCTTAGAGTTCTTATATCCCTTGCCCTTTGATGGCTAGTTTCTCACTGCACTGTTGTGTACAGAAGTGCTTGTTTTAAAATATATTTTCATTAGTTCATGCATACTTTTCTTGCCATAATATAACCGTTCTGGCTGTCAGTTTATAGGTAATTAATGCAATTACAGAGTATTATAGAAGCATATGGGTGCAATATGCATTGCTTCTCTCTTCAGGACATGGCAGGTTTTAATTGAATACTCAAGGTTCTCATATATTGTCATAGTTTTACACCGACAAGTCATATAGCATTGCTATGGCTGATAATTTTTCAACGTTATTATTTTCAGTCAAGAGGCTGATGCTCTCCGATTGCTGCTAAAATTTAAAATTTCGAAGGTTCAATCCTTAAAGGATGTGCTAGCCTAGGCTGCAAGCATGTATTAGGCAGTACTATTAAGAAAACATAGAAATTAAAACCCCCACAGAATGCCCATGAAGCACACTGGTGTTTCATAGTTCTCTGTTGAGAGCTTTAGTTCACATGGTACTATTGAGTTGTGACCATAGTTGCATTGGTTTTAGAATGAATATTCAAGTGAATTTTTCACATCTCACAAATGCTTCTGATCAAGTGATGATTTGCATTGAAGGATAGCAATTATTTTTAAGAATTGCCGTACTGGCATTGAGTGCTTATCACAAGTTTGCACCAATGATCGGCACAAAGCAGAATACAGTTGACCTATTTCAAGTCAAGTTGGTAGATAAGGCTTTTTTATGATCATCTCCAAGAGTAAATGTTCTGCATTTAAAAAAAGAAAGATATGATGTTTTTTGTATTCCTCATATTTCCTCGGTAATCTAGTTGTGCATTTCACTTTGATAATGAGGTAACACAACCTAGGCAGTGCAACCCTGTAATTGTTGGTTTGTGTTTAAGCCTTTCTCTTTCATCAATTGGGGTTCCGTATACATTGGACCGCAAGTATATATGCAGATACTCACTCACGTTTGATTATGACTGTGGTGAGGCTAATCATTGATGCCAAGTGTCTTGAAAAAAATGTCATTTGAGATCATCACTTTGCGCGGGGGACTATATAATGGTTTCACTTGTCACAGCTCTTTTGATTTCAAGAATCAGAGGAAAAGGTTTTAGGCTGCATTTAGACTCTAAATTTCATTGATATGAATTTTAAAGCAATGATGCTTACATGATTGAGAGAACTATGTTACTTGTGGATGTTATGTGTGGTTCAAACTTCATAAGGTTGAGAGTCTTAGTTTAAAGTTTCAAATCTTAAATAGTTTGAATTTAATGTGATTGATCGAGCCTCGGTTTGAAGCTGCTTCCCTTGAATTTTAATATATTAACATTCTCTCAGAAAACTGGACTCAACCTCAAAAAGTTTGAACTTAATGCGATCAATTGAGTCTTGGTTTGAAGTTGCTAACCTTGAATTTTATTAGCATTCCTTCAGAAGACTATGCGAAGATGTTTTGCAAAAAGTGTGCCAGCTGACAATACAGATTTTATGCTGAGCAAAACGTCTGCTACATTAATGTTGTCAAGCAGGCTAATGATAATTTTCAAGTGCATGACAAGCTAGCAAACAAGATCTGCAAGCATTATCTCAATATTTTGATTGTGGGCGTTCAGATATTTCATATGTTGTATGGATAGTTTAGATTATGCCTAATTGTGATAGTTTAGACATTATTGTTGTTTTGAAGAATTATTCTTGGAAGTTGGTAATGATGCTAATTAAATTATGTCATGTAAAGCTTCATCATTGTGATAGGCATTTGAACAAATTAGAAACCATAAAAAGGGGATCACAATCAACAAAAAATTCAGAAAGGAGGCTAGTGATTGAAGTTGAGAAATATAGGCTTTTGTTCAAATATTTAAACGCTTCTGGGAGAATGAATGAAAACTGTGACATAAACAAATTGAAGTTACCAAGTTCATAGAATAGGAAATGAGATTGCACAGTTGGACTTCTGGATTGATGACATGAAAGAGGCATTTTATTTTGCTCTTGATAAACCTTGACATGTAGATGAATTTCATGTGTTTGTTGAGTTAATGTTTATATTGATATTATCAAAAAACAATGGTTGTTGAGAGACTTAGTACTCTCGGATAACTTGTAAATGATGCTGACTGTTGGAGGACTTTGATGATGATTAATTGTTGTCTTATGCAAAGAAGTGTGCCAGGGTCTTACAAGTTCAAAGAGTACGACTCGAGCTTTGTTCACTTTATTAAGTGCAGGTTCACAGTTGGACACCTAATGAGATGGAAGGAACACCCGATTTTTTCACTTTAGAAGCTCACAAATATGTAGAGAAAAAATGGGATGTTTGTTATAGACTCGAGCTTTATTCACTCTACAAAATGCAGGTTCTGAGTTGGACATCTGATGGTATGGAAGGGACACTTGATTTTTTCCTGAGGATGTCTCATATGGATAAGAGGAAATTGATCTGGTGTGAATTTTGAAATGTGGAAGTAAAATATTTTATTAACATCAGGACTCTTACCTGGCCTCACTACAATTCATAAGAGTTATCTATGGACCCCAATCCTATGAAACATCATTTCAGGCGTGCTTTAACTCTTGTAGAGAGAAAATTGATATGCTGGCTGTTGTGTTGAAGAAACTCAGTTTTGTTCTATGCGTATGAGAGTTAAAGGAACCCTGGAATGATATTTCAGAGAGTCAGGATCCAGCGAACTACTCGTGAATTGCGTTGGGGAAATATTTTATTTCTACTTTTTGAATTTTGTATTGGTTTTATATAGTGTTATTTTGATAGTGTTCTTTAATGCATCTTTCTAGGGACCTTCTCTAAGAATTTAGTATCATGTCTGGAAACTCAAATTATTAGTTGTTAAAGGTAGTTTTCCCATTTGAAGTACAAATCTCTACATTGTTGAATCACCTACATTTCTAGACAGTATTTTGCTCCATGGTGTTGAACAATAATGGAAAATAGTCTTCTAGTGGTTATGGTAATAAACATGTATTCCAGGGTGGGTTATCAACTTGTCAGGGTATATAATGATTGGTTGATGGATGATTGACTATAAAGGAGTATTTTTGGGTGTAAAATGCCTTTTTAAGGTGAGTTTTGATGATGTTGCATTGTATTGGATTTGGTTGGCTAAACAATAAAAAGCAGTCTTTTCTTATTTAATCTCTACTGAAATCCCATGTTTATTATCTTCTGAAGAGGTTGCTAACGAGAAACATCTGTCACACACTATATTTTTCATGGCAACTACAACCAAGTATTGGTTGTTAGGTTCCCAAAGACTTAGGAGGTTAATGAAATGTTTTAATTTCCATGGTCTAAAACTCGTAGGTTCGTATGGAGTAGCTTCAACAATGTTCTTTTATGTTTTTAAAGGGCTTTTTGTTTTCATGAAATAGGGTCACGAACCCTTTACTGTTAAGGGAGATTTCCCATCAAAAGATTAAATATTTAGAATGTTGAATCTCTTATATATTCTATGACATGGTGTTAAAGAAGAATGGAATTGTCTTATGGTCGCTCGTGTTAAAGTCTTATATTTTGGGAAGCATATTATCAACTTGGTGGGTGGCTAAAAGTAGTTTGTGAATATTAGCTTAGGGGTTGTCGAATCCTAGCTGTATTTATAACTTTAGGATTAATTGAAATTAGGGTCAACCATTTAATTTTGTTTTGTAGCATTGTTATGTGGAGAGATGTTCTATAGTGGGAACAAGACACTGGGAATTACCTTGTATGATGTGATTGTGTACATACAAATCAAAATGCATATTTAAAAAAAATTACAAAATCATTCTTTGAAGTAGAAGTAAAATAAAATAAAGTAGTTTTCTAAAGGAATAAATTAATTGTAAAGTAAATAAAGATTAAATATTAAATTAAATCAAAATAAAATAATTTTGAAGTAGAATAATAGAAGTTTTAAGTAAATAAAAATAATGTAAGCTATGTAAGTAAAATAAAATGATATTTTTATAAATATGAATAACTATTCAAACAAATTAAAATAAATAATAAATTTTAAATAATTTTAGAGTAAAGTAAAATGTAGAGTAGTGGAGATGGGCATAGTTGATGGATTGATTGGAGCAATAAGTGGATTTGCTAATTGACTATTTATTGAAGGTTGGGACAAGTGAAGTTGAGTGAACATTAAAGGTTCCACTCTTGGAGATGTAAGGATTCTTGTCAAGCAATCCTCCATCTATAGTAGTTGTGGGAGCATCCAAATTGTAGGTGGACAATACTCACTTAATTAATGGGCAAGTCATGTTCAAAATTGCCTTAAGTTGAGGAAATGGCTTTGATTTGTCGGTCACACTTCAAGGAAATAAAATAGTTCAAAACTAATATAGTTTGGCATTTTCTAGATAGATGTAAGATGTTTATAATAGTAGTAATTATAATCATGCAAACAACACTTTTATTGTAGGGCTGTTCTTGTTGTAAAACAAGGTGAAGAAAACTTGCAATAATAACTTTAACCAATTGTAATTGTAAATCTGGATGCAAAGATTAACTCTTAAATGTATGTGATTATATAATCAAATCAAGAAATAGAAAATCATGACATGACATCATGTTTATGTGGAGAAACCCCTAAGGGAAAAAAGCTCCATAGGAAGGGAGCCAAGTATATTACTAATCCAATGAGAGATTACACTAGCAATACACTTATTTGAAAATCTCTGTAAAATCTGGTTGCACCTTGTTTCTTGCACATTGAACAAAATTGAATGAACTCTAGCTCAACGCCCCATTCTATAAAAAACTTGTGGGAATGAATACCACCATTTATCACTAAACATGTAGCAAAATCACATGGAAAAACCCATGACTACATCCTTGCAACCACCAAATCCAGCCAAAATAGCAACTTATAGATGCTCTTACAGTTGTCTTAAATCATCTCTCATGCATGGGCGCCTATGGAAGGAATTTTTCATAAATGCTATCATAAATGTTGTCATAGTTGTCATAACATTTGATGACAGTTGTCATAGTGTCATAGATAATCTTACAACTTATGATGGATGTCATAACCCTCCAAAAATATGAGATTCCAAATGAGATGCCTAGCTATTTTGTCCTTTTCTTAGAAGACAAATGGTAATAGTAACTATTGAAAGAACACCAATACATTGAGGGGAGGGGGGAAAGTGGGTGAATTAGTGTATACAAATTTTGAACACATTAAAACAATAGACAAATTAAAGATCAAGCAAAATAGAACATACATAAGAAGAAACCAGATGTACGTGGAAAACCCTATAATGGAAAAACCTTGGTGAGAAAAGGTGCTTGAATCTATTGCTCAAATCCAACCTCACAATCAAAGATATTACATATGTTTTGTAAGCACCCACTTATAGGTACATTGACACCTAAGACAATGTTTTGAGGCACCAACCTCAAAGTACATTGCACACTTGATTGAGCACCAACCCAATCTTTTTGAGGCACCAACCTCTTACAACATTATAAGTTCATATGTGTAAAATACCGGTTTTACTTTAACCTAAAAATGCACCTTTTTACTTCACCTTTGTTCTGCAACACTCTCTCACAATTCACACTCCTCTCCCTTCACCAGCCAATACTTAGTCCTTCAACTTTGCTCACATAGCTTCTCCAACAAGTCAACTCTCCTTGAGCCAAACAACCACTGACATCATTCAATGCAATTGCTATTTTTGGCATCTACCAATCTTAGGTTTTGATCTGCATTTAATTTCATATTCTTGTATGCTCGATCTTATTCTAGACACATAGTTGCTTGAACATTAATGGCATCATTCATTTCTACCAATCCTTTGCTAGAATGTAGCTGGAGTGGTTACTTCGTTTTTTGTGCAACCTTCTCATTCATTCAATATGCAAGTCATTAATCATGAAACTCACACCATGATCTACCAATCACCAACCAACCGTTATTTCATTTAAAACCCGATCGTTGATTTGATTGGTTTAAACCTAAGCTGTAGATCTTGTCCGAATGGTTCATAACAACGATGCGAATCAACCCATCAATCATTTTCTGCCACATATCACTATTCCTCCAAATCACGTGGTCAACACAACTCAACACGAGCATCTTGTGGAAATACTCCTTCAATTTCAATTACTTTTCATTTCCTTTTCTTTGGGGGTCAGGAGTCTCTCATCCTTCATACCGCTTACTTGTTGCTAGGGACACGTATCATCTCCCCGCGAGCCTGCATTGACCATCATTGGGTCCCACAAACCTTCTGCGAAATGGTGGGAATGTACCACTTGTCATGCGCTTTCAGGTTTCGGCCATCGACCTTACCCTTTGCCACCTTCATACCATTCGCGAACCATCACACCAAACTCCGAAATGCCTTTGAGATGTTTGAAGTTAGGGTTTGGAGTTCCTTCATACCCCTTCCATCTCTTTGCATTTAGTTAAAGCGTAAGCCTTAGCTCCACCTCGCTGAGTTCAAAACCATTTCGAGGGTCAGAACGCTTTAACTCCAACTCGTGAAGTTCGAAACCATTTCGGGGGTTGGGGTTCACACATACTGCTTATCGCTTACTAGACTTTATGGTAAGGTTTAAGCCTTCTTATCGACCCACGAACTCCGAAATCTTTTCAGGGGTCGAGGTTCGAGTTTCTTGCATGCTCCATACTACACTTTCCATTAAGGCATAAGCCTTAACCCCGATGCCTGAAGTTTGACGTTCTTTTGAACTTCACCTTTCTAACTCCTTTTCCATTGTGCATTTGATATGATGTACACCCAAAGTTTGAAGTTTGAAACTTTTTGAACTTAGCTCAATCTTTCTTCAATTCTTCTAAGGCATTTGGTAGGAGGTACGACCAAAACTCAATATCCGAAACCATGCAATATCAGGTAAGGCTCAAGCCCAAAGTTTGATGACCGATCAGACTTGGCTAATTTGTCTAACTCTTTCCTTCTCTGGCAAGCAATATAAGCTAAGCCCGAGGCTCAAAGCCCAAACTTCCTCAACATTTCAAGGCTTGCACTGCAACTTCAAATTCCTCATTCAAAGCGAGACCACTTGACATCAATGACCATCATGACTAGCAATAAACTCCCTTTTGACATCAATGACACTCAAATTGCCAACAATAACTTAGTCTTTACATGAGCTCTTTCACCATCGATGGTTAAACAATTTCATCTTTTATGGGTAATTTACAAGTGACATTAGGAAAATAATTAAGTAATGGATTTACAAGGTTGATGTCACCTAAATCTTAATAGTCTCCCACTTGACATCATACATTGTAAATTACACCCAGAGAGATATATCAACATAAAATTAAGTACAGTGATCAAGGCCCATTTCCTTCCTACACCACGAGAACTTATCAGTGGTTATTGGCTTTGTGAGAGAATCTACAACATTATCCAAAGTGTATTTTTTCAATTAGGACTTGTCCATTCTCAACCATTTCTCACACAAAGTGATATTGAACATCAACATGCTTAGTACGAGCATGATACATAGGATTCTTAGCCAAACATATAGCACTTTGACTGTCACATCTGATTCTCAGTGTCCTACAATTAAAACCAATACCAAGTCTCTGTAACCATACAACCTCCTTAGAGGCATGAGTAGTAGCCATATACTCTGCTTCAGTGGTGGACAATGCAACTGTAGGTTATCTTTAACTCATTTAACTCATTGCACCTCCAAACTAAGTAAACACATAGCCACTAGTAGACCTTCGACTATCCAAGTCACCTGCCCAATTTGCATCAACAAAACCTTGTATGTCCAATGACTTATCCACATTTTTAGTACCATGATAAACCAAACAATAATCATAAGTACCTCGCAAGTGCCTAAACACCCTTTTAACAAAAGTCCAATGCTCTTTACTAGGATTAAACATAAATTTGCTTAGAACTCCCATTGCTTGGGCTATATCTGGTCTAGTACAAGCCATTGCATATATTAAAATACCAACAACACTAGCATAAGTAACAATAGACATCTCCTTAATATCATCATCAAAATAGTATCAGCATACTTAATTTGACTTAATCAAAGTTTCCAGTGTACTCAATCCTTGTTGATTTCCATCCCAAGAATATATCTATTAGCCCCTAAGTCCTTCATATCGAATGTGTTAGAAAGCTGAGTTTTGATCTCTCTAATCATTACCTTGTTACCAATAAACATGTCATCAACATACAAGACAATAATTAGTATATGATCATCAATACTTAATATAAACAAAGTGATCCTCTTCGCTTTTAACATAACCCAACTTTAATGCAAAGGCATCGAACTTTTGGTACCACATCTTGTGTTATTGTTTCAGACCATACAATAACCATTTTAACCTAGAAACCAAGCGTTCTTTTCCTTTCACAACAAAACCATCAGGCTATCACATATAAATCTCTTCTTCAAGATCCCCATGCAAGAAAGCAATTTTAACATCCATTTGCTCTACTTCAAAATCACAAGCAACAACAATAGATAATAGGAACCTAATAGAGGTTAGCAACAAGAGATAATATTTCACCAAAATCAACTCCCTCTCTCTAGGAGTAGCCCTTGGCCACCAATTTGGCCTTGTACTGCTCTAAGCGACTATCTGCACCAAACTTCTTGTATACCCACTTGCATGCAATGGGCTTCCTTCCTTTAGGAAAACTAACAAGATTCCAGGTATCAAAAACTATCCAAAGCCAACATCTCCTCCTGCATGGCTTGCATCCAAGACTCACTTTCTTCGGAAGAGAGCCTCTTTGTAAGATTTAGGTTCATCGCCAATACTTTATAAAGCAAACTTATAATGAAAATCTGGTGGGCTATACCTATCAACTAAATTTTGTTGTCTTGTGGACCTTCTCAAAGGTGGACTAAGAGGTTCTTCCTCATGTTCTTCATTATGATCAACTTTCTTTGTTATAACAGACTCTTCAGAACTTTCACTTGAACTCTCTTCTTCTTCTTGTTCTTCTTCTTCTAGTCCATCTCTTTGTTCTTCCACATGTGCATCTTCCTACTTAGTTTTAAATTGCACTATCTTTGTCTTTACCTTTGATTGTTCTTCACCTAAGTTAGCACTAAATTCCTAGAAAATCACATCTCTAGAAAAGATCATTTTACGGGTTAAAGGATTCCAAAGCTTATAACCTTTTACATTCTCACCATATCCTACAAAGATGCATTTATGAGCTTTTGTATCCAATTTAGATCGCTCCTCTAGAGGCACATGAACAAAAGCCTCACAACCAAAAACCCTTACATGTGAAATTGAAGGCTTTTTACCCAAAAACATTTCATAAGGTGTTTTATCAACAAGAGCTTTATAAGGAGATTTGTTTATTAAATAACAAACAGTACCAACAATTTTTGCCCAAAGCATTTGTCTAGATTAGTACTACTTAACATGCTCCTAACTCTTTCCATTAATGTATGGTTCTTTCTTTTTGCTATTACATTTTGTTGGGGAGTATAAGGTGTAGTCTTTTGCCTAACAATTCTTGCATGTTTGCAAAACTCATCAAATTCCTTAGAGCAATATTCACCCCCATTGTCAGTTCTCAATACTTTTATCTTATAATCTGATTGCTTTTCAACCAAGGCTTTAAATTCCTTAAACTTAGTGAAAACTTCAGATTTTGAATGCATAAAATAAATCCAAGTATATCTTGAAAAATCATCAATGAAGTAAACATAATATCAAGATCTATTCAAAGAATCAACACCCATTGGACCACATACATTTGAATGAATAAGTTCTAAAAGTCCCTTAGCCTTATTAACTCCTTTAGGAAATGATGACCTATTTTGTTTACCAAACACAAAATGTTCACATAAATCACTCTTGCCAACAAAATAATTAGAAATACCATCTACTAATCTCTTATCTAGTATGGTCTTAAGAAAATTTTCACCAATGTGTACCAATCTATGGTGCCACAACATACATGCATTTTTAGTCCTAGTTACAAAAGTTGAATTATAAAGAGTGAAAGCATGTAGCTTAAACAAAGTCCTTGTCTAAAATCCCTTAGCAATCACCAAACTCCCCCTTACCAACCTGCAACTAGACTTATCAAATGTCACATGTATTCCATAATCATTCAAATTGGATATTGAAAGTAATTTTTCCCAAGTCCTGGAATATGTAAAACATTATCAAGGGTTTTAACCTTCCCACCACTAAAATAAAACTTTACCTTTCCCTTACCAACAATCTTCTTCATGTTGTTATCACCAAGGAAAACATCTCCCCCATCATATTTTGAGTATGTAGAAAAACACTCCTTGTATGGAAGGAGGCACCTGAATTAATAAGCCAAGCATCATTACTAATAGTGTTAACAAAAATAAACAAAGCATCAGAATCACCATCATCAGAGGACTTATCTGTGGAGGTTTTAATGCTCTTCTTCTTATTCCTACACTCCTTCACATGCCCTCTTTTACCACAGTTCCAACACTTCACTCTACTCTTTTTGGGGGTTTTAGAATGTCATTTTGACTTGTCCTTCTTTATATCCCATTTAGGCCCTTTCTCCTTGGACCTTCCCCGCACATGCAAGGAATCTTAGGAGCCAACATTCATGGTTTTTCTTCGCATTTCTTCTGAAAGGAGTATAGGAATAATATTTTCCATCTTCAGTTTTGTACCACCACTATTTATGGAAACGATTCTATTTTCCCAAGAATCAGGCAAAGAGAAAAGCAGCAAAATAAAATTATCTTCATCAGCTATACTAACATGTATCGATGCAAGTTGACTTATAATCAAATTAAAAGCATTCAAATGTTCAACAATCAAATCACCATCCTTCATTTTCACAGAATACAAATGTCTTTTTAGATATAACTTGTTAGACAGACTCTTAGTTTGGTAGATTTCACCTATTTTCCTCCATAGCTTGTATGCAATGTCCTTTGTAGAGACATTTAGGAGGATGAAGTTTTAAAGACACAACCGAATGGTTCCTCATGCCTTCTTGTTTAACTTCTTCCAATCTTATTCTGACATAGTAGAACTAGTTTGTTTCTTCTCTTCTAAAATTGCCAACCACTGATCTCTCTCTTGAAGGAGATCTTCAACTTTCAACTTCCACATCTTATAACTAGTGCCATTCAACTTCTCAATATCTTGACAAGAGGTAGAGGCCACAATATACAATCTTTCATAAATTTGCAAAAAACCCACAAAGCAAAAGCTCCCACTACAACAAAAAACCTTTAACACTCAAGAGAAAGGCATCCATTTCTCAACAAAACCATTAGCTTTGATATCAAATATTGTAAAACAAGGTGAAGAAAGCTTACAATGCAATCTAAATCCAAAGATTAACCTTTAAATGTATGTGATTACAAAATCAAATCAAAAAATAGAAAACCATGACACATGACACCAGATTTACATGGATAAACCCCTAAGGGAAAAAAATCCACCACAGAAAGAGAGAGGCAAGTATATTACTAATCCAATGAGAGATTACAACAACAATACACTTTGAATATATTTGTAAAATCCAACAACACCCTGTTACCTACACACTGAACAAAACTGAATGAAGAACTCTAGCTCAAGGCCCCATTTTATAGAAACTTGTGGGGATGAATACCACCATGGTATCACCAAACAACATGCAGCAAAACCACATGGAAAAACCCACGACTACCTCCTTGCAAACACAAAATCCACCCAAAATAACAACTTACAAATGCTCTTACAACTGTCATAAGACATCTCTCATGCATGGGCACCTATGAAAGGAATATGTCATACATACTATCATAAATGTTGTCATAGTTGTCATAGTGTCATAGATACTCTTACAACTTATGACAGATGTCATAACCCTCCAAAAATAGGAGATTCTAAATGGGACGCCCAACTAATTTTTCCTTTTCTCAAAAGACAAATGGTAATAGTAACTTCATCTTTACATGAGCTCTTTCACCACTGTTGGTTAAACAGTTTCACCTCTTATGGATAATTTACAAGAAACATCAGGAAAATAATTAATTAATAGATTTACAAGGTTGATGTCACCTAAATCCTAACAATTCTAAGTTGGATCATCCTTTTTTTTAAGTGAGTGACAAAAGAAAAATTTCTATAGTAGACTTTTGATTTTGTAGTGAAGTTTTTGTGTAAGTTTGCTTCTTGCTAATTTCATGTGTAATGTTTTTGTTGATGTGTTTTGTAGTCACATACAAGTCCTTTGTCTTGAGGCCTCACTTGACCACCAATCCCTCATCAACAAAGTTATGAGTCATACCAATGTTAATAAGTACAATAATCTTTGACCTTGTTGAACCCGACATATGTGAAAGAGATTGTACCTCGAAGTACTAGAGAGTGGGATAAATTTTTAGAATTGCGTCATTTTTTTAACACAAATACAATTTTTCAACTTGGATTACCTAAAAGTAACATTTCTAATTTGTTTTTTTAAAGTGATGTATACTAATAAAATGTAGAATAATTAATATAGTTTGTGTCTAATTTTTAATTTTTTAAAAAATTAGCTAGATATGTTTTTTTTTTAATTTAAGAAAATAATTTGAATTGCTATATCTTTTTAAAGTGAGGTTAATGGAATGCCACAAAAAAAAAGTAGAACATATTTTTTTCCACATAAATAAATTGAAAATCTAGTGCATAGAAAAAAAATCAAATTTTGATGATTTTTTTAATAATTTTTTAAACTCCAACTTTAATTGAAATGTCATATTTTCATAAATGTCAATTTTCTTTTTATTTAAAAAAATACCCTCTTGGAGAGGATTCTCTCCTTTAGTGCACCATATATTTTTCAAAATAATTTAAAATGTTTAATATTATTTTTAATATCTAATCAACTCATATTTGATAATAATAACGTACTTGCAATAAATTTAATCAAAATAATAATGAAATTGGATTCTAGATTCCAATCCTTACAAAAGGGTATTTTAAGATTTTCATGAAAGTGTTGTTGGTTGGATAAATTTGGAGTTGAAATTGAGTTTTTATTGAATTTTCCTCAAAAGAGAGGTTAGGTTACCACATAGATAGTTCCAGGTGAAACTATTCTGACCAAAACACTTTTTTTTGAAAAGGATTTGATCAAAAATTTCCATACAAAAATAAAATATGCTTGATTTTTTGAATTAAATTATAGTTTTAGTGGTTTTGAGTGAATGGGTTTCTCTTGAAACTCTTATTGCCGCATCGTTTTGGATAAAACCCTTTTTCCTAAAATTGTTAATAAAACAACAAAATTTCCCTAAACTATTTTGTTATCCAAAAGTGTGACACAACTCTATATTTTTATCTCATGCAAGAGTGCCTCTTGAGATTACCTCTTCCTCTTTGCTTGATATTCTTCTTCTCACATCTCCTATTCAGATTCTTCTTCACTCTTTGGTTCATCAAACTTTACCTCAATGTAATGCACTTGTTCTTTCTAAATAATCCATTCCAGGTGAGCTTCGGTCCTTACAACTAAAGCACAAATTATTCCTTCTCAATTCATTCCTCACATCAATGTCTAGTTTGATAGAAAAATATTAGTCTACTTTATAATTTTGTGAACATGATTTTTTGGAATGAAGGTTTTGGTTTGGAACTTATTCTTTAGCATTGAAGTCTCCAGTGCCAAATCCCATTTGATGGCCTCTTGTAGAGTAGGTGGTTTGAAACCCTTGACTAGCCCCTTAAGAGATTTAGTTCACCCTTCAGTGAGGAGCATAGTCAATATTCTCTCTATGATGTATGTCACCACCATTGAAAACTTTTAAACTTTTCTACAAAGTTCTCCACTAAACCACACTATTTAAGCTAAGTCAAATAATTGAAATAAACTTTAGGATCCTTCCAATCAAACCTCTTGATCAAAATTTTGTAGAATTTATCATATGAGGTGATGGATTCATGACATTGAGTGATTAGACCATGGAACTACCAGTCATGTGTAGTACCCTCCAAATTCAAGGTAGAAAAATTGATTGCTTCATCTTTAGTCATAAGTTTGAGAGGCGTGTACATGTCTAGCTTTTGTACTAATGTACGAGTTGAGAATTTGTTAGATCCATTAGAAGGAGAGAGTGTCAACATTACAAAGCTTGCTACACATATTCCTAAAAGGCTTGTTTCCTAAGCTCATATCTGTAAACATTCTAGAATTTCTTCGTGTTCATATAATTAGTGAGAGATGCCACGTTGGATCTCCTTAAGAAAGGTTTTTTATTCTTCATTACAAGCCTTGATATCATCCAAAAATTAGTTTTGGGCTTCAAGCTTTGGAGTCTCCACCTCTTTATTTAGAAAGGTAGGTTGAGTGGGTCTTATAGCTAAAACAAGAATAGTCCTTTATGTGTGACTTTAAGTGGCATATATATTATTACTCCTATAATAACTTGCTTCTCCAATTATT
This sequence comes from Sequoia sempervirens, assembly GCA_007258455.2. Lineage (NCBI taxonomy): Eukaryota > Viridiplantae > Streptophyta > Pinopsida > Cupressales > Cupressaceae > Sequoia > Sequoia sempervirens. The sequence continues at coordinate 236,570 of VDFB02032749.1, forward strand.
TGTTTAAGCATATTCATATTACTATCCATCTTATGAAGCAACTATGATATCTTATTGAACATCAAATCAAAATTTTGACCTGACTCTCAAATTTGTTGTCCATATTTGTTATCTTCTCTCTTTATACCTTACTATTGTGTTTTATAATATATTTTATAGGGTATGATTTAGTCTTTGAACTCTCTACCAGTAAAATTTATTTTTTGATCTCCCTCAAATGATATTTGGTTGCTCTATCATTATGTTGCATAAAACTAAAACATGCAAAATTAAACTTTGAACACATAGATTGGCAAGATAAATAGCTTTGATACCTATTGCCACCGATTTTGATCATCCTTACAAAAATCATGCCTTACCTTTAAAATGACCCAAATCATTTCTTTATCAGCTTTTCCTTTGGTTTATAAACCTAGGTTAGAAGTTGTTGGGGTTTCCTAACCTCTTTCCGAGCTGATAGTCTTAAAGGTCCTACTTAAATTCTATCATGTGTCAACCTTTTTGAAAATATTGTGTATGTGTCCTTTTGCCGAAAGGTGTTTGTAAAAGCCTAAGTATACCCAAAGTGAACAGGAAGGACGATAAATACTTTTGGTAGAGTTTCAAGTAGTTTTGAAACCTTTGTCGGTTCCTGAAAAGGTTTTCAAAGCTTAATTTTTCTCGCAGCAAATTTTCAAAGTAGGGCGAAACATTTTTCCTAAGAAGTCACTTTTGAGGAAAATTCATTAAAAGAGACTTTGAAAATATTATAAGGGATATTTTGGCATAGGTGATGGTAAATACGGTTTCTTAACTTGAGTGGACTCCAAAGACATTTTGATGACCGCACCCAGAATATGACACTCATATATTTGAGCTGATATGTGCTATTATTACAAAAATATGTTAGCAGAAAGGAAATATATCATTGAAGATGAACATATTGTGAAAAATATAACTTCAAAGTGCATAAAGAAATCCATTGCAAATTTAAAATAAAAGAGCACATTGTAGAGGAGTGCAAACATGAAGATAAAGCAGAAGATTTCAAAAACATCCACATTACACAGTGCAATTTTGATAGCCAAAAAGATACATATATGTTTGTGTGTGTGTATTATACACATTCTGCATTACATCACAAAAAGGAGGGATTTTTCAACACAAGGGGTCTTAAGCGTAAAGAGTAAAGATGAGGATCCTAATAGCCTCAATTACTTCTTGTAGATGCTCAATTTGCACAGGGGAAAAGAGGTCCTCATTGAATTCAATGAAGTGGGCATAGGTCTCCATATTAATGTGTTCAAGCCCTGCACAAAACAAGGCCACTGCTTGCCTAGCTTATTCATTTCTCAACATAGTTGCAATACAAATTGTATCACCCACCAGACCCACATGAGAATGCACAAATAAAATTATCAGAGCGTCTTCAACACACAACAAGCATATTGGCCTTACCAAACACTTAGCAGCATGGATTCCCCATTCGAAATTCTTAGAAGTGCAAATGATGCTATAAAGAAAGTGCTCCAACACACTAGAATTATGAACGTGCACCTAGGACATAAAGTGCTTGCTGATAATCTTTCATATAACCCCCTCTTCCACATCATTGTGAATGAGGAAGATCTCTTGAAGCTAGTCTGCAACCAGTCTTCACAGGACACTGCACTCAACACCCTCAATAGTGAGGAAATCACTCCTAGCCTCAGAAGCTACATCACTGGAAGAACTCGACATACTTGAAACTGAGATTAACATTATGCAAAATGAAGAGTGATGTAGCTAATTTATAGAACAACAAGAGCAAACTAGTGGAATTCGCTTGAAGGAAATTAACGCTAGAAGTACATTTAAATTGCCTTAAAATCAATGAATTCGATAAGGTGATGTGATAGAAATTTAGTAAGTTGGATTTAAGCATCGACGAGATCTTCTATATTTAAAAGAAATTGCATGGAAGTAATCTTAGGTGGCATGCCAAATGTCACCGAAAGTAAGAAGTCGCAGACGTTTCACATGAGTGTATGCCATGTGACCTACTTACAACAAGCATCAATTTTTTCCTCCATATTGTAAATCAGAAATGGTGATGCAATCATAACCACCCTTAAAATAGTCATGGGTTGGTTTTTGGTCAACTGCTTATTCAAAAATAATCTAATAGAAATGGGTTGGTTTTTGGTCAACTGCTTATTCGGAAAACCAACTATTATTATTCAAGAATCAATTTTTCAAGAAATCTTGATCGTTATGATGTAAGGTTTTGAATATCCATCATTCATATTTTACAAGGATCCAAAATTTTGATCCCCCTTGCACTGTGATGCATGCGTGAGAATTGATCTTAATTGAAGGATCAAATTTTGTAGTTTTAATTATCTTGTTGTAAATGTTTATTGTCTGTATGAAATGAATTATGAATGAAATGCTAATGTTTATGAATAATTATGTGAGCTTAGATAAGAATTTGAATATTCCTTCCCTATGAGGATGTGCTATTCTTTGGTGTATTGTTCATTTATTTGCAACAAATGTTGAGATTGTAGTGAGTCAAGTCAACAAGCTTTGATAATCTAGTCTGTGAGCGATGATATTGAATGTTTGTTAGTTTAATTTTGAGCATTAGTTAGTAATTCAAATCACTTTTAATTGCATCTATTTTCATGGCTATGGATAGATGTTAGTTTTCCTTTTCTGATTTCTAGTTAAAAGCATACCCTCGATTTCTAAAAATTCAAAAAATCAAAATGATATCAGAGAGGGATTTGTACCTCAACTAAACTTCAAAAGAACATCACCAATGCAATAGTGATCTCTCCAACTATTGTTGATAGATTAGTCCTCTTTCTTGGGCTAAATGGAGTTAATCTATATTAGTTTCTAAAGGACAAATTTTTCAACCAACAAAATTTTGGCGACTATGTTAGGGAAACAAATATAAATTTTGGTAGTTGCTTTAACATGATTAAGGATGGTGTTACTACATGAGAATATATTTCATGTCTTGCAGGAAAATTTAGATTGGATTATGACTAAGCAAGAATACACCATCTCGCACTTGAACACTCTTGCATGGAGGTACTAAAGGAGCAAATCAGATTACATGAGAGCTAGTTTTGTGCTTGAAGAGGAAGAGGAACGAGCACAACGCCCGCCTAGGCTAGTGGTTGAGAGGTTTCCAAGGATTGAAATTGTGCACTATCCTAATCCTTTTCCTTGACCTAATTGAAACTAGAACTTGCCACCAGCCTGAAGAGCACCACCACAGAATTAATTTTAATTAGAAAATTATCTCTTCCTGGAAAGGGATTGACAAATCTATAAAACAAATTTTCTCTATTGTTTCATATTTTCTTATGATGGCTTCCAATTCCTCTCAGTCATGGAGAGGTTGTTTTGGACCTCTAACATTACCAAGATATTCACCTCTTCTTGTCAATTCTCGAGAACACATTCCAAGATTCACTGGGGAGGATGTCCAAGATGATCATATACAAGGTTTCACTATTGCTTGTGCTATTTCTGGAGTTACTAAGGAAGACGTGGTCATTCAAATTTTTGTAGAATCTCTAGTTGGTCGAGCAGTGGATTGGTTCAGATGGTTAGATAATGGATGCATTACCAATTGGAATACTCAGAGGAACAAATTTATTGAAAGATTGAAAGTAGTGGTCAATGTAGCTACCTTGTTGAGATCCCTTTTCTCAATTCAGAAGGGAGAAGATGAGAGAGTCAAGAATTTTATTGATAGATTCACTAGAACATTGAGAAAAAATCCACAACATAATGTGCCTACCTAATCTAATTCAACAATTTCCTTCATGCATGCTCTACATCGTAAAGTTCAATTTCTTATGAGAAGAAGAGGGATAGTTGATTGTGAAGCTACCAAAATTGAAGTCATAAGGATAGAGGATGATCTGTTATTGTATAGATGTTATGGTTGTTCGAGAGTTAAAGCATTATCAAACACAAACCTCATTCCTAGGACAAGTTGAAGCATTTTAAGCAACAATAATTCTTCCACGACCAATTTTTGAGTTTGACCATAGCACATTAGGGAGAATATTCAAATACACTCAGAATGGGAAGTGAGAATTAGGTGTATGTCAAATTTTCTAGACTCGAAGAAGAAGATTCAGATAGTTCTGAGGATGAAGAGGATCTTTCTTCCTGTGGTATACCAAAGCTTGCCTCGATGATTGCTATCCCAACACATGGAGGCATCATACAACAACCCAACTTTAGAGTTCAAGTAAGTTCAATGTCTTCTGAGCATGAGACACCCATTTTCAAAATTAATGTTGTAATTGATTAGTCCATTCAAGCAACTAGGGGTGGTGAGAGACCTGAAAAGTATGAGGAAAATGGACTTGAGGTTGAATGTTTTCCTGCCCCAGAGAACAGTAAAGAAAAAGGAGATTTCACTCTAGAACTTGAGGCATAAGAAGGAAGGGAAACAAAAAAGGGGGTGCATGTTGGTGTGATTCCTATGTCAGAAGATCCTCTCCATTCTTGAAGGCAGACATCAAAAGTCCCTGATGAACAATATCCTCAAAGGAGGGTTAAATTTGTTTGCAAGATAAAAGGGGAAATGGGCAATCCAGAGAATGCACATGGAGGTCTAGTCCTTGCAGAGATTACTTTGGGTAATGGTACACCTACGTTGAATAAGGGGAATGACATGGCATATATTTCTCTCCCAAATGTTGATCAAATTCCAGTCATTCTACCTTTTCCATATCAATCAATAAGATGATCTCCTTGAAGACTGACTTACTCGAGATGACAGATAAAGATGTAACTAGGTGTCTTTCCACGCAAAAAAATGATTCAAACTTATGAAGGGGAATGCCCTTTGGATGACGAAGAGGTGAAATGAAGGATAATTCAACATGTAAGTTCTCACTCTTTGCAGTTGGTACTTTTGAGTATGTAATTAAGACACAAGCATGTCCTCCTTAGTCGTCATGGGTCATACTTTCCTTGGCTAGTTAATGGTAGTAGACATGTAAAATCAACCTAACACCTGTCACACACCCTAAACAACATCAAACAACATTCTGCAACATCCTGAAACACCATGCAACATCTTGCAACGTCCCACAACATCTCAAGAACATCCTGCAACATCCTAAAATATTGCGCAACATCACACAACATCAAACAACATCTAGAACCCTAATTTCCTCTATTAATTAAATAATACAACATTTATTTAATTAATTCACTTTTTCATCATTTTCAACAAATTAAATAAATTTAATTTATTTAATAAAGTACCAAAAACTCTAATTCTACTATTAATTGAATAAAACAACATTATTTAATTAATTCACATTTCTATCATTTCGACCAATTAAAAAAATTACATTTATTTAATGAAGTCCTAATCCCACTTTATTTTGTCTTGATTGATTAAATAACGCCAATTATTTAATTACATCACTAAATCACCTTATTCCCCTAAGTTAATTAAATTATTAAATCATAATAATTTAATCACGACACTTTCCCTAAAAAAATTGAATAATTAAATCAAACTATTCAAATCATTCATCAAAAATCAAATCAAACTAATGCAACTTTGTTTGCAAAAGTCAAACTTGATTTGCATGTTCAACTTCAAAATGAATGAATGAATTAAATCAATTAATTAATCTTTTGCAACCACTTTCCTGATTGAGTAAATTGCAATCCCCTGATTTCTCAATCTAATCCTAACAGATCAATCTATTTCTGATTGAGCAAATTACAATTGCTTGACAGAGCAATCTAATTACTGACTAACCAATCTATTTCTCAATCACACTAACTATTCAATCTATTTCTCAATCACACAAATTGTGCAATCAACTTTGCACAATCTATTCATGTCTAAATCCTCTCAACACCTTTCGACCATTGATCTTGATTTAACATTGTTTAATCTTGATCGTCTATTTCAAATTTAATTTTCTATATAACAAACCTCTTTCCTCACAAAAAAGGATCAAAGAGTCAACATCATTTGCATAACAAAGTATTGTAAACATTCACAACCATCATTAGAGCTTCAACATTTCTTTGATCAACCAATATCAACATTTTTCTTCAAGCTTTACACACGAACTATGGAGGCCTCACAATGATATGAGAAATCCAGCATCAGGTGAACACACTCCGATACAAGATGGTAACACTTTTCTTTTGTTTTGAATTCAATTTGGTAATTGTAGGATTTACTAATATGTTCTCAATAGCTTAGTTTCATTTCATAAGTGTAGGATTAAATCTAGATTAGTGTTCTTGATCTTAGTTTAGATTTTGATTTCAAACACGTTTGTCTTGTTTGCATCTATGGTTTTCCCCCTCACACAATGGTTTTGCATAATTAATCATGGGTCTCATCACTGGTAGGTGTCCCCTACCTTTGTATATATGGTTCTTATGCTTGCTTTTTTTTAAATTTTGTTTGGTCATGTGGTTTTTTTTCTTTGGGTTTTTCCTATTTTTGGTGCGTTTGATCCTTTCATCCCATGATTGTGACTTTGTACCCAATGGATGAGGGACTAGTCTACGAATTTTGAGTCTAGGTTCATGTATTTGTCCTTCACAATCCTCGTCCTCAATCAAAGCCAACTATTGCCATTGATTTTTATCATCCTTAACAAAAATCACACCTTACCTTTAAAATGAGTCAAATCATTTCTTTATCATCCTTTCCTTTAGTTTTTAAACCTAAGGTGGAAGTCACTAGGGTTTCCTAACCTCTTTCCCAGTCAACAGTCTAAAGGTCCTACTTAAAGTTTATCATATGTCAACCTTTTTAAAAAATTTGTGTACGTGTCCTTTTGTGAAAAGGTGTTTGTAATCACCTAAGTATACCCAAAGTGAAGAGGAAGCACAATAAATACTTTTGGTGGAGTTTCAAGTAGTTTTGAAACCTTTGTTGGTTCCCAACAGGGTTTTCAAAACTTAATTTTTCTTGTGGCAGATTTTCAAAGTAGGGAAAAACATTTTTCCTAAGAAGTTACTTTTTGGGGAAAAATCATTAAAAGAGACATTGAAGATATTGTAAGGGTTATTTTGGCATAGGCGATGGTAAATACAATTTCATAACTTGAAGTGTACTATGAAGATATTTTGATGACCGCACCTAGAATCCAACACTCATACATTTGAGTCGATGTGTGCTGTTATTACATAATTATGTTCACAAAAAGGAAAGATATCATTGAAGATGAACGTATTTTGAAAATAATAACATTCAAAGTGCATAAAGAAATCCATTGCAAATGTAGAATGAAAGAGCACATTCCAAAGGAATGCAAACATGAATATAAAGCAAAAGATTTCAAAAACATCCACATTACACAATGCAATTTCGATAGCCAAATATGTATATATGTACATTATACATATTTTACATTACATCATAAAAAAAGAGGGGTTTTTCAACACACGGGGTCTTAAATGCAGAGAGTAAATATGAGGATCCTAATGGCCTCAATTACTTCTTGCAGATGTTCAATTTGCATAGGGGAAAAGAGGTTCTCATTAAATTCGATGAAGTGGGCGTAGGTCTCCATATTATTGTGTTCAATCCTGCATGAAAGAAGGCCACTGCTTGCCTAGCTTGTTCATTTCTGAAAGTAGTCGCAAGAAAAATTGCATCACCCACCAGACCCACATGAGGATGCACAAATAAACCTCTTAGAGAATCTTCAACACACATCAGGTATATTGGCATTACTAGCTCAACAACATGGATTCCCCATTTGAAACTCTCAAAAGTGAAAATGATGTTATAAAGAAAGTGCTCCAACAAACCACAATTGTGAACGTGCACCTGGGACAAAAAGTTCTCATTGAAAATATTTTGAATAACCTTCTCTTCCACATCATTACAAATGAGGAAGACCCCTTGAAGCTAGTTTGCAACCAGTCTTTGCACAACACTGCACTTAACACTGTCAGCAGTGAGGAAATCACTCCTAGCCTTAGAAGCTACATCACTAGAAGAACTCGACATACTTGAAACTAAGATTAACATTATGCAAAATGAAGAGTGATGTAGCTAATTTATGGAACAGTGAGAGAAAACTAGTGGAATTCGCTTGAAAGAAATTAATGCTAGAAGTACATTCAAATTGAATTAAGCTCAATGAATTCAATAAGGTGATTTGATAGAAATTTAATAAGTTGGATTCAGGTATTGATGAAATCTTCTGCATTTAAAGAAATTGCACAGAAGTAATCTTAGGTGGCATGCCAACAAGTACCAAAAGTAAGAAGTGGTAGATGTTTCGCATGAGTGTATGCCACGGGGCCTGCTTACGACAAATGTCGATTCATTCCCCCATCTTGTCAATTAGAAATGGTGATGCAATCATAACCACCCTTAAAAATAGTCATTAATTACTATATTTTCATAATATGACAAAAATGGGTTGGTTTCCGACCAACTGCTTATTCAAAAAACCAACGGTTATTATTCAAGAATCAATTTTTCAAGAAATCTTGGCCGTTATGATGTAAGGTTTTAAATATCCCCCATTCATATTTTGCAAGGTTCTGAAATTTTGATCCCCTTTGCATTATGATGCACGAGTGAGAATCGATCTTAATTGAAGGATCAAATTTTGCAGTTTTAATTATCTTGCTATAAATGTTTATTATCTGTGTGAAATGAATTATGAATGAAATGCTAATGTTTATAAATAAGTCTGTGAGCTTAGATAATAATTTGAGTATTCCTTCCCTATTAGAATGTGTTGTTCTTTGGTGTCTTGTTCATTTATTTGCAGTTGTGAACCTAGTGTTTTACTCTAACCTAAGTATGCAAAATAACTAAAATGCAAAAAGGAAAACACAAGAATCACTTCAAATGATTAGCCTAAGGAATAAAACACAAAAGAAAAATGATAAAGGAAAACAATGATTATACCTTTTGTGCAACTCCTTGGTTGGCCCTTGATGTTGTGGACTTATGTGCTCCTTGGATGGCTGTAAAATAAAGGGGTGGATGCAAGATAGTGAAGCTACAATAGAAAATGCACTTAAATCTAAATGTTAATGCTAGTGGATAATGTTTGAAATGGCTTGGAAAAATGGAGGATAATGCTTGTAAATAACTTGACAATTTGATAGCATGAAGGTGCAAAATGACTAAATGTCTTAAATGCATTAGAAGAGGGGGTATTTATAGAGGAAATTGAATTCAATGGTCAAAATTGAGCCACCATGGCCAAGATGAAGGGCTATGGTGAGTTGAGGACTCACAAGCCCTTACATCTTGACATGTGGAAGGTGAAGTGGCCAAGGATATTATGAGGTGTAAGTGAGGTAGAAGAACATGTGATGTGGAGGAAAGACAAGTACTTGAAAAGTACCTTGGGAGATGAGAATATTTCCTCAAAAAAGAACTTGTCCCAAAGTGAGAATGAAAGTGACAATTGAGGAATTTTAGAATTCCTCAAAAATCCCCATGGGGAAGAGGAAAGTAGTTGGGAAAATAAATGTGAATTAAAAATTCACATGATTGAAAGAATCTAGTGGATAAGACAAGGTTCCCAAAAAGGTAGGATTTTGACACATGTGGGTGATGTGAGAAGTCAAAGGTTCTAAAAGACTTTGGCACATGTGAGTGATGTGACAAGTCAAATATCCTAGAACTTACATGGGGATAAGGAGCCTTGGAAGGATAAATGTGAATTAAAAATTCATATGGGGAAGAGAAGAATCTTGGATGAATAAATGTGAATTAAAAATTCACATGGAAAAAAGGGTCAATGCCAAATATGCAATATGTAAAATGTTGACCAAAAGGGTATGCTAAATGTGGCAAGATGATTAGATTGTGGTTGTGCAAATACATGATTAAGAAAATTAACAGGTGATTAGAAGCAAGTGGCAAAATTTGGAGGATGTGACATTAATCCCTGATTAAGGGTGTGCACATCTTAATCATGAATTAATTAAATTAATCCAGATTAGAAGAGGATTATGGAGGATGTGACAAGGAAAGAGAAAAAAGAGGATTTTAAAATTGAATTTAAAAGGCCAAAATGACTAAATTAAATAAATTGACATATTTATTTAATTTAGAGAAGAAAAGGTTTAGGAACCTTAGGAAGAAAATAAAATATTAATTAAATAAATCATTTAATTAATATTGACGAAATAGATGACTAGAGTAAAAGATTTTGACCATGTGGAAGTGGTCAAATTTAGATGTCTACAACAACAAACGTTGAGATTGCAGTGAGTTGAGTCAGCAAGCTTTGATAATTTGGTCTGTGAGCTATGATATTGAATGTTTGTCAGTTTAATTTTGAGCATTAGTTAGTACTTTCAAATCACTTTTAATTGTATTTATTTTCATGCTTATGGATAGATGTTAGTTTTCTTTTTCTGCTTTCTAGTTAAAAGCATTCTCCTAATTTCTAAAAATTCAAAAAATAAAAATTATATCAAAAGAGGGAGTTTTACCTCAACTAAAATTTAGAGGAAGATCACCCATATAATGGTGATCTCTCCAGTTATTGCTATAGATTAGTCCTCTTTTTTGGGCAAAATGGAGTCAATTTGTATTATTTTCTAAAGGACAAATTTGTTAAACTAACAATACCACAATAATATCCCAAGAAAAAATAATAATCCAAATCTAATTCTTAATCTTCCACACTTATTATTTGAATAATATTATCAACCCTAGCATTCACTCGGATCTTAGAAAAACATATTAAAATTACTATTTATACATTAGCAATTGTTTCTATATGGAGCTTAATCAAACTTGGAGTTTAAAATTTTCCCACTTTTATCGATGCGGTTTCCCCCCAAATTATTCAACGGGGGTTTGGGGGCAATGCCCCCAAGACAGGGTGAAGGGGCATCGCCTCTTGCGGGGTCTAGGGACAACGCCCTTGGCACGCTTCCTGTCGTGATTCAAGGTGGGGGCTCAAAGGCAGTGCCCCCAAAACCTCACACGACTTTTATTATTTTACAAAGGCATCGAGAGTTATTTTTCTATTGGTCGACATAAACAAACCCTATTTTGTAACCGACATAAGTCTTGATAAAATGGCTAAGGGTTAGGGTTTTTTGTTGATATTGTATTGTAGCATTTGTAGCGGTATTGAGTTGCAAGGATTGCTAGTTGTAATCAGTTCGATTTTCTGGATAATAATATTGGACTCTTTGTTGGTGGATGTAGCCTAAGTTTGGGTGAACCACGTTAAAAATTATCTCTCATTGTTATTATTTCTATGTATTTTCATTCCTCTATTTAATCTTTATGTGCATTTAATTGATATTTTCTGCATGCAATTCCTAACAGCAATATCATTTCATTTGAAACATAAAATGAAAAGAATACCTCCTAACCTTCTAATTATAATGAATAAAAAATAAAACTTGTAAATTTCAATCTCTTTCTTAGTAAAATAATGATTGTACTATGTCCAAATTATTTTGCAATATTAATAACTATAGGAATAATTCATATAAAAATAATAGAAAATTAGATCAAGACTATGTGGCTAGAGTTTGCATATAATGAAGGCCAAATACACACTCTGTATGAGATCATCCTCTAAAATCACTATGGTTTTCATCCCAGGATTCCCATAGAAAAACATAAGTCCCATAGTCAAACATAAGTGATCAAAATGGATTTTGAAAGTATTTTGATTAAATGTATACATCAATCTTGGATCAAAACATTCACTTTTTTTTATCCTCCATAAATAGAACAAATAAACCACCAATTTCTCCCATGACTTCAAATTTGAATAGTGACAATGGATAGGAAAGATTCTAATTTGAAAGTAATAACACCAAAAATAAATTATTGGAACAATACGACATGTGTTAGGAAGTTAGGAGAGGAATGAAACCACAAGAAGAAATATCGAGGATTGGGGGTTGGCCATGTCACAAGACTCAAACTATAGAACAAAGCATCATGGGTCAAGCAATGGACATGATAGAATGGAGAATTTTTAAAAAATAGAATGACAAGGTGGGTGACAAATATAAGGTATGATAAGATGGGGAAGTTCAAAATTCTAACACAAAGAATAAAAGAATAGATTTGAAAGAAAAGGAATACTCGAGAATAAAAACCACAACAAACAAAATTAGAGAAGACACAAATACATACATAATATGTACAAAATTAGATTGACTAGAAATGAGACATGAAAAAGTTCTTCATATGAGGGGTATTCTAAGGAAAAATAATAAGTCACAGATAGAAGGGGCAAGCACTTGTAGTTATAGATTCTAAGTCAAGGATATGGATCCTTGATTTTGGAGCTTCACAACATATGGCATCACCACATAGTATGTTTTCATAATTCAAGATTTATTCTACACCACATATCTTGATGAATAACAAAACATACATGCATGCTTTTGGGAGAGGATTTATTAACATGGATGAAATATTCTTCAATGATGTCCTTTTTTTTATTGTCAACTAGTTTTATTTCTATCAAATTATAAATACTAGAAAAAAGAAGAGTGTTGAGTTCACACTAGATTATATGGTTTTTCAAAGTTTGCATAGAAAATTGTTGCAAGTGGGGAGACAAATGATCAATCTTAATTATATAGCCTCACATGTTTTTCTCTTTATGTTCCTACAACTATTGTTCATACTCAAGTGTCTAGTGATGATAATTTTGAGGAGATACAATATGGTCATTTGAATCTCAATATCCTTTCATCCATTAAGGTTCTATAGACATGTTCTAACATTTCATCTCCTCATCTTGCTTCTTCATAATTGAATGTTGCTTGTTTGAGGGCTTCTAATGTTTCTCTATAACAAGATTCATGTCTACATAATCTATTTCAAAGTAAAAGTTTAGAACTATGCCACATTTTCATAAAAAAAATGGCCAACACAAATACAAATTTTCAACTTGGACGACCTGAAAGTGACATTTATGTTTTTAATTTTAAAATGATTTAAACTAATAAAATGTGGAACTCTTAGTGTAATTTGTGTTTATAATTTTTTTTAAAACAGTTCAATATATTTTTAAAAAATTAGGAGAAAATTTTTAATTGTTTTCTATAAAGTGAGATCAATTAGACCTTAAAAAATGAGCATTTTCTTTTCATGTAGATAACTTGAAAATCTAATGCATTGAAAAAATAGATTTGATGATATTCATTTTTTAATAATTTTTAAATTCAAACTCAATCAAAATGCCAGTTTTCATAGGACATCAACTTTTGTCTAATTTTTATCATTCAAAAATAAATTATACTCTCTTGGAGAAAATTCTCTCCTTTAGTGCATTGTATATTTTATAATTCTTTAAAATAATTTTTTAACTTCAAATTAGCCTCAAATTTGATTATATTAATCTACATGCAAAAAATAAAAGAAATTAATCAAAACATTTAAAAAATGGATTCTAGACTCTGAGCTCTACAAAAGGGTATTTTTAGATTTTTATGAAAGCACCCTTGGTTGGAGATATCTAGATTTTAAGTTGAGTTTTTGTTAAATTTTATTCAAAAAGGAATTAAGGTGTCACATAGGCTATCACATAGACAATTTTAGGTGAAACTATTTTGACTGAAAATGTTTTGTACCCATAATTTTACAAGAAAATTTAAACTTTGAAATTAAAATATGTTTATTTAGTGGTTTTGAATGAAAGGGTTTTGTTCAAAACTCTTTATGCTAAGTAGGTGTTAGCATTTCAACTCACACCTCTGGAGTGTGGATTGGAAACAGACAACTATGCTTAGTTAGAATGCTCTTCAAATTAGGAGGGGAAGCTCCCTCTTCACTAATTATGATTAAAAAGAAAATACTAAACTAATTGCTTATCTTTTTATCTCAGTTGAGAGCACAAGGTTATAAAAATCTTTGCATTGCAGTTGAGGTTTTCTCTGGTTTGGTAACTTCAACTACAACTAAGCTTATTCTAATGATGCTTCTAACTTCTCAAGTAAATTTAGAGCAAGAGAGTTAGAAGTAAATGGGGAATGATTGATTAACACAAAGCTGAAACAAACTTATTTCCATAACACATTTGAAGAATCATTGTACTATTAGATGTATGTTGAAATAAAGACTATGAAAGCAAAACATAAGGAAAAACCTGAAATGGATTGAGACAATAGATCGAAGCAAGGTAGGCATAAGATTTTCTTTCTCAATTTCTAACAGTGAATACACTTTTAGGACAACATATTATAGCAAATGTAGGCTTACAATGTGCGATCAACCAAATTACACTTGACAAAGTTGAATATATACTAAATAACAAAGTAATAGGCCAAAATAAGCTTAGCATTTTGTTATCACAAGCACAGTTAAAAAATAATGAGCAAAGTTGCTCTTATTTATACATAAACAAAGGAGTAGGTAACCCTAAAATCTCCTTGTTTTAACAATCAGTCTTGCCAACATGCAAGCTTTATTCCGTACTAAACGAAATATAACTAACAGTTAATTGGAATGATTAACATTAGTTAACTGATCTAACACTAAAGAAAACTCTAATTTTACAATAGATATCTCCAAAAATAGATATACATAAAAAGAGGATAGCAAGTTAAACTTGAAAAAGACATCGATTTAACTATTGTTTTAAATCCTATCCTTGGAAAATGTTGCATGCCTTAATTGGTAGCTCACTCATCAACAACTTGAGCAATCATATCCTCCAGAAAGGTGCTAACTGCCTCTTCATCAGAAACAATGATACTCTTCAAAATGATGCAATGTCTCTGCAACATCTTTTCATCATCCATGATCAGATTTAGAAACTCTCTTCTTTTTTTTAGTTGCTTCATCAAATCTTGTTGGAATTGTTGCAACTTGATTGAACTTGCAGTCAACATGATCACCATTGGAACTACTATAGATAAGGTTTTGAAACTTCATTTGTACTTTTTCAAGATCAATGTAAGCGCCATCTTCACATTGATATTGGCAAGGAATTTATGACACAAACGTTCTTACGAACTTGAGAGTACTTGCCACCTTCTATCTACATTCAACCATTTCTACAGATACTATTTCGTAGGTTTTTACTTTAAAAAGGTGTTGTTCTCTCCAAGTAAAAAATCTTTTGCTTGTGTTCTACAATAATTGAATCGTAATCCATTCTCAAGTTAGAAATGATGATCTCATATCTTGGCTTCCTTTTCGCTATGTTCTACTCTGACTCTTGAATTCTAGAGTGAAGATCATGGGCATTGTACCTCAATTGGTACATCTCTACAAGTATGAATCTGCCCCTAGTGATGAATTCTTCCACCCAATCTTTCAGATGTTTTCCATATATAACCAACTAACTCAGCTAATTTTAATTAGTAGATGATTCTAGAATTTGTGGAAGCAAAGTATTGATATGTGAAGTCCCATGAAGAAGATTGGAGATGTATTGTTGGAGTTGTCAATTCTCATCCTTGAGGGTTGCCTTGTCTTCTCCATCCTTGAGCACTCTCTCCTTTAGGTTAACTGGTGCAACCTCAAAGATATTTACATTAGCTTGTCATGTGCTTCTACCAAGATTGGCTTTGACCAATGTGAAGTCATCAACCTCAACCTTCTTGTCTTCCGACAATATAGCAATCTCAATGACAACCTCATTATTAGCATTCTTCAAGCCACACAAACTTGCTTCTTGAGTTTCTTTTTTGATGTGTTTTGGTAGACATTATCAAACTTTGTAAATTCCAACTGGTAAGAAGGTTTTCTCCTCTTCTTGCCTAGGAGGTTCTCAAGTCAAGATGAAAAATCTCTACTATTGAAAATGGAGGTAATTATGTAGCTTTAAAACTTGTAAAACTATGATATTGTAGATCTAATTAAGTTTTCTTTGTTACAAATTATTTGTGGATGATTATCTGTTTAGATTCATTTTACCAATTGTAGAAAGTAGATAGAAGATTGTAGAAGAATGAGACAAGAAGATAGAAGTGACACAACATATATGTGGATAAACCCTTTCGGGAAAAAAACTCCACCACCATAATCAATAGTGCTTGTATTATTTAACCTTAGAACAAGATTACAACAACACTATATCAATCCTTGATTGAGATGCTTTTTTTTCCTTCAACAATTCTTCTTCACAACCTACAATAAACTCTGAGAAAACTCTCTTCAACTTGTTGCAATTAATAGACAATAATAAGCCTTGAAAACTCCAAAGAGTTGTCAATTACAAAGCACAAAGCTTCCTCTCAAAAACCTATGCCTATTCTTTGCAAGTAGAGTTTTAATGTGTAACATGAAGTCAAATCCAATATCTCCTCAATTTAGGCGCCCCAAATTGAACTCCTAACTAATTGTTGGTCAAGAAAATATCTTCCAAGCTTCTCCTCAAAGTTGGAACCCAAGAATGGGCCCACTTAACTCAACCTTGTAAATATCTTCTCATGCAAAAGGTGTTAACTCCAAGATGCCAACTTGGGTGACCAAGGTGGGTCCAAGTCAATCTCTATTAACTGAAACATATCTCTCCATCAATTCATGCAAACATGATGCATGATTGATCATCCCCACTTAACTAAATGTATCATCTGTTATATGTCATGCAACTGAAATCATTAGTCATGCATTCCAAGTCAACTGAAGTTAACTAGCATTCAATTGAAACTAACTACATGCAACTGAAGATAACTAATCCATAATTGAACTGAACTCCACTCATGTAAATGTCAATCCCTAACTTGTAGGATCTTTACATGCATTATTAAAGTGTTATCTATTCTCCAAAAAGTTAACTTAAGCAAGGTGGGTTCCACCTTCCATGTGGGCATCCCATGTCCTCCTATTTTGTAGGAGCTCTTTTCGGGCATCCCCACATGTTCCTATCATTTAGAAATAATTACAAATGTCAATTTACATGTCCATTTCATTTAAATTTAATCTCTTTCTAATCCTAGTGTTGGGGAACACTTTCTAAGGACTTAGGAGATACATGAAATATGTTTAGGCTGGCAATTAAATGACATCCTATTCCCAACATCTACTAACTTCTCTGGGAGGATCAACTCTATTCTCATCAACTCCTAATGAATGAGTTGGTGTTGAGATGTTATGAACTAGTGAATCAAGCTCTAAATTAATGTGAATTAGAGAAGGCTGCAGTGATGACAGAAGAATGGGAGATGAAGGTTGTTCCTCAACTTGTGATACTATCTCATCTGGAACTTTCAGTGCATCTACTGATTGTTCCTACTAATTTACATTAGAAACCTTCAAGTTCTTTGTCATTTTTCTACCCTTGGTTCCTTTAGAAGGATTGCTCCTTGCCTTAACTCTAGGTTTCCATCTAGAAGAAGGAGGTAGTGATGAATTAACCACTGGTGGATTTGTAATTGGAATGACTACTTTTTGTGTCCTCTTGCTACTCAAGAATAGTCTGTTGTTCTTGACAACCTAGCTAGTTCTTTCCTCGATCGATGTGCTCTCTTTGGTGTACCAATCAATTGGATGAAGTGGCTACTAATCAACTTGATCTTTGGCATATGTGGGAAGTATGACTTCTCCACCATCATTTAACAAACCCTCCACATTTTTTGATAAGAAATCAACAATCTGAGGAAGAGAAAATCTATTGTAATTGCGCTTGCGCACTTCAAACTCTTCTTCACAATTAACCCAAAAATCTTCCATTGTAGGTTTATGTGAAGGATTTTGACCAAGGTGAGCTGCCAAGAGACCCCAAGGGTCATATGAACGCCTTTCTTTAAAAACCTTGAGATTAAGCATTGACATTTCGTTTCTCATCAACTTAGCATCAACTGCTAATTTGCATCTATATATGCTCATTCCAAAAGGGAAACTAGTGACCGTCTTGCGTCTGTTACACAAAAATGTGTGCACCTCATGTAATTGCCTTAAGAACTCCATAAATACTACCTTATCTGATGGATATCGAGGTAGCATGGTTGGATCACCTGAGAAGCCATATACGTGTATGTAGGAGAATGTGGGGAATTGGATAAACCAATCAGCTCAATCTGTCATTACCAATCTGACATATGTTGAAAATCGCATATGCAACTCATTGTCAAGATTTATCACCCTATGCATCAGGAAAAGATCATTTACCTACTTGAAATGCCATTCTAAATGTGAAAACTCTAATTGTAGGAAATGCTCATGCACCTATTGAATGCCCAAAGTTCCAATGACATTCAAACCTCTAAACTTGCCTTGAAAGGCCATTAGATATATGAGGTATGAAATCATGTGGAATTCATGGGCTTTGAAGAAACCTATCATCTACTGGTGAAGAGTATCACTGATCAATGCCAACAAGTTGTAGTGTTCTCTATTGTTGACAATATGAGACATGATGTAGAACATCCATGGTTGAAACTTATGTGCTTTTGCTTGACTTGTGACTCGGTTGAGTAGAGTAATCATGACTGCAAACTCATCCCTGAATTGACCACGTCTAACGTTCTTTGGAAAAGTGTTTCATTTCTCTTTCAACCACCTTTGTGCAATTATTTTCTAGCACTAATCCTTTTGTGCATTCCATGCCTTTTTACATTCTTTTGTTGATACAATAAAATTATCTAGACATGGTGGAATGAAAAAACATCTCTCAATGTCTCCTGGCTTAAGGTTGTAAATTATTCGCCCATCTACTGATTGCATTTCTCGTGAAGTGGGATTGTAATGCTTGACACAAGCAATTACAAACTCAATGTTTTGTGTCGAGATGGGAAAAGAGGTTGTTGCCAATAACTTGGATTGTAATGTAGTCTACACCTTTCAAAGTGTTCAAATCAACTACTAGATGTACTTGATGCAAGTTGGTGTCAAATGTCTTTGAGAAATCATGAAGCAAGACAGTTTTGGTCCTAATTTCAATTGGAGAGAACTGCATATCTGAAAACTTGAAGAATCATTGTGAACACAACTATGTTTGAACAACTTCTGCATGAATGCTAAAAATAGCTTCGCTAAAAGGTAGATTTTTTTGAAAAAAAATATAAGATATGGGTTTTGTAGAGAATGCCGTTCTGAATAAACCCAGATTATCTATTTTTTGAAGAAATGATTTTTTCACGAACATGTAAGAAACCCTAAAAAGTGGAATTCGCAAAGCAATTTTTTAGAAAAAATGTGAGATATGGGTTTTGTAGGTGCTCGTGTGTTAAAGAGACTCAAATCATCTATTTTTTGAAAAAATGAGTTTTTCCTGAAGACGATAGATCCTTTAGAATAGTGGAAGCTGCAAAGGCAATTTTTTTGGAAAAAATTTGGACATGGGTTTTGTAGCCAATTTTGTGTTGAATGACCCAGATTGTCAGATTTTTGAAAAAAAAATGATTTTTCAAGAATCCCCAAAAAATAGGGCTAAAAGGTTGCATAAAAAGTCGCCAATCTTCAAGAGAAGTGCCAAATAAAAAGACCCACATTGATAAAATTTTGAAAAGATGAACTTTTGTTTCTGAAAAATGAGGTCTTGAAAAATGGATTATGGAAAAGTGTTCTTCTATGCAACCTGAACTCGAACCTATGAAGAACTTTGAAAACACCCTTCGTTTGATCCTCCAAATCTTGTTGAGAAGAAAATTCTATGTTTCTTCCTCTTGAAGCTAAACTGCAAAATAATGAAGAATGGACACCCAAAGCCTCTTAAATAAAATTTGGAAGCAAACAAGCACTTCAGCTCAAAAACCCTAAAATTTAGGAGCCATCATGTGAAAATATCTGACATCGTTTGCATCAACATGGAGATTTTTTGAAATTTTGTTTGATGAAACGCCTCGATTTGACCTTTTATTTTTGGCATTTGATAGATCCTATGAACTAGTTGACGAACTTGTTGAAGAGCGCGATCAAATCTGAGAAGGATCTCCTAGAGGCTATAAACCCTAAAAAGTGGTTTTGAGAGCTTGAAATCTTAAGCGCCCTTGGTTAACAGGGGTGCTTTTGTTTGCCAAATTAAACCATTTTTTAATGATTTTCAATTTTTCAAATTTGTCTCTCATGCTTCGTTCTCTGTTCGATTTGCAATTGCTGGTGATCAACGAATCTTCTAGTCAGGCTGAGATATTCATTGGAAAGCCTGAAGAAATTTGAAAAGATTGACCATTTTTGCAAACCTTAAAAACTACTTCTGAGGGCTCAAAACCCTAGGTGCCCCTGGCTAACTAGGGTGCCCATGTGTGCCAAAGAGAAAATTTTATGTTTTTTTTTTTATGATTTTCAATTTCTCCCTTTGACGAAACACCTTAGTTTGATCTACAATTTTGGTCATTCGATTGATCTTGGGAACCTACTGATGGATTCGTTGGGGAGCCTAATCAAATATTGAAAAGAATCTCCTAGAGGTTGTGAACCCTAAAAATTGCATTTGATGGCTCAAAACTCTGGCTTCCCTTGGACAACAAGGGTGCTTTTCCTCACCAAACTTAGTCAAATGTTTGATTTTTTTTTTTTTTTCTTTGACTTCCTTCATTTTCAATTTGATCCTCGAGATTCTGGCCATTTGGTAAATCCTATGAATTGGATGTTGGACTCGTTGCAAAGCCTAAAGAATTCTAAAGAGAACCCCCAAAATTGCAAACCCTAACAATTGTTTCTGACCCCTTGAAATCTTGGGTGCCCCTGGCCAACAGGGGTGCTTTTTTGCTCTAGACAACCATTTTTCGATGATTTTCAACCCTTCTCATGCTTCGTGTTCACCACCTTCATCGATCGCGTCGACCATTGTTACTGACACATTGATCGTGTTCACCGTTGCATGTGTGTGAGCTGCGAAAGCTGGAAAATTGGCTAAGGCATTGACTGTTAGGCTCATCCCTTGAAATAAGGCATTTTTCTTTTCTAGTGTTAGAATATTTTTTGCAATTTTTAACTTTTCAAAACCCTCTCCTTCGTTCATTATTTTTCGAGCATCTTTTTCCATAGATAGTTCTATGCAATGTTTGAGACTTTGATTCTAACACTTGACAGTTAGCCATCCTCTCCATTGATGACTCAGAAGTCCTAATTTTTCTTTTGGAAAAAAGCAAAATAGACCTACCAGAGAAAATTTGACCTTTTGACAATTTTGACTGGACCAACATGATCGTGATGTAAAATCAACCAATCAAAATCAATTTGAGCCCTTTCCGCAAAGATTTTATTTTTAGCCATTTTCCCTAAAAACTAGGGGTCAACATGCAAAATTCAAAAATTTCCAAAATTTTGCAAGCATATTTTTGACAATAAACCCAAAAAAACCCTATGATACGTTTATTTTTCAAAAAATTCAAAAAATAGAAAATTTCTATTTTTAGAAATATTGACCCTTTTTGACTTTTGACGACCATTTTACAAGATTTTGACCATTTTTACCAAAACACCTTAATGAAGCAAATATTAATTTTGGGTACAATAGTAGGTTTGAGTGAAATTATTTCACTCGAAACTATTTAGGGTGAAAGAAATGATTTTGTTTGAAACTATTTTGTTGGATAAAAGTGACATAAATTTTTAATTTTATCTTTCATGTCTACAAATTCCACTTAATTGGGAGGCTATTAAACATCTCATATCTACTTATGGACTCTCATCTTTCAAATCTTGATGACACTATTGAGGATATTTATCTCATCTTTGGTGATAGCTCTGATGGAGTTATATCTTCTTTAGATCTATTTTCTCTGCCTCTACCTACTTACGTGGTGACACAACCTGTAGTTCTTGAATCGAATGATTCACCTTCTATAGGAATACTTGGTTCTCTGTTCAATTCTCATATTACTATTGGGGTCATTATTAGTCCTATTTGCTACCCGATTTAATGCATCAACACCTATCACAATTTAGCATCAACCTTGATGAGTAACACCTAGAGACACCTTTTACTCACTTCTTAGGGATTTCTCTTTGCCTCTCTTTAGGGGACCATTTTTGTATATGGCTATCTTGTTGGAGATTGTTGCACTATGTTGTCATTAGTGTTGTCATTGATGTCAACCTATGTCAACCTCTAGTGTGGTTGTGGTGAGAAGGTGCTTGTGGTGTTGAGTAGGTGTTGTTGATGCAACTAGTTCACTTGGTTTCCAAGTGCTTTTGAGAATATTTGAATAGATGTAATGTGGGTACTTATAAACCCTCCTAGTTTCTAAATCTATTTATGCTTCCTTGTTGCCATCTTTTGTAGCTAGACCTCAAACTCATGATTAGACTTTGATACATTTGAGCACTCACTTAAAGATATATGAGCATTTTCAAAGATCTCAAGCTATTTCCTTTATGAACATTCAACCTTTGGAGTGGGAATTCAATAAACCTATACCACATGAGTTCCCTCTTGCAAAAGGGAGATGCATTGTTTGATGTAGAGGGACTTACTTCAACATTTGTGACAAGACAAGCTACACCTCCATTCTCTTTCAGCTATGTGGATTTTGCAAGGATATCACAAGGCTACTACTTTAGAGGGGTTTCTTAGTCCTCTCTCTTTTTCTTTTTCTTTTAGGTCGGAGGAAGGAGCAAAGGGGGGCAATGAGGGTTTTCCTCTTGTTTAAGGGGGGGGGGATAGAGAGTGTGGGATTTTTTCTCTTTAGTGGGGGAGTTTTTCCTACAAGTTTTCTCCTTTTCCTCATATATGAGAGAATGTTATGTACACAAATACCTAACTTGGAAACCAATTTTATTTCCTCCTAAGTTACACTTAAGAATGGGTGTTGATGTAAATATTTCACCTCACCTAGGATAATTCCTATTTTAAGCATAATATTACACCTAATTATTAAATTTACTTAGGATAATAAGAATGTTTAATTGATCCTCTCCTTAATAGCTAATAATGCCATGTTCATCTTGATTTAAGGTACATCTAGCTCATCAACCTTAATTGATGGTAGTCAGATGTCACCTCTATTTAGTCAAAGCCACTAATTATCTATATTTATGATCTCGTTGTTCAGATATTCTTTGCACTAGTTTCTTGGTTATTCTCTCTTTTGTAGATTCTAACATTCTAATCAAATCAAGTCCTAAATGTAGGAACAATAAGAATGTGGTCCCATGGAGGGGCTTCAAGAACTATTTTCATGGAACAACTCTCACGAGATTTCTTTTTGCTACAAGATAAATTAGCATCTTTTCTGAATAAATAGGAACCCTTTTGTTTTAATTTTCAAATTTAAGGGGGTACGTTTGAGTTGGGGCTAAAAATTTCTCCTGGTAGACAAATTTTATTGCTAAATTTAAATTCATGAAAATTTTGGGATAAATTTTTTAGAGTAAAAATCTTGTCCAACCACCAACTTCTTCAGAAAAGCAGCTAAATTATTTAATATTAGTTGCTAAAAAATTAACGGAACCACCAACTTCTATGCATTTTGGAGCTTAAAATTTTTAAGCTTACTTAATACTATTAAATTTATAAGACCATCTATTGTAAAATGCTCCTAAAATATTTCAATAATACATTAAAATATTTTACAAAACTCCTTATAAAAACATAAATAACTAATTATAAAATATGTAACTAATAATCTTTTGAAATTGAATAATTATTAAAAAATAAAAATATTTTTAAATTCAACTATGTATTTTTTAATTTTAATTTCTAATAATCCATAAAAATGAATGATAATATAAAGAATCTGAAAACACTTGAATTATTTTCATAAACGGAAAGGAAAAAAATAGTGAAGAAAAAAAATTCTAAAGTAAGTTATGATACAAAGAAAATTGCACACAATTAAATCCAAAATTACTTAGAAATATATATAACTAACAAATTAAAAAGAAATAAAAAAACTTGAAACACAAACATTCTAAACCTGGCACGCAATTAAATCCAAAATTACTTAGAAACATATATATATATATAAAATTAAAAGGAAATAGAAAAACATGAAACACAAACATATATATAACAAATTAAAAGGAAATTAAGAACTTGTTACATATTTACATAGCAAATTGAAAAAAAAAAACAACAGAGTGACATTAGGTATGGTTGTCCTCTTGTTTGGGTAATGGCCAGGGGAGATCTCCAGGCACACAATAAAACCGAAATTTCTGGAAAGCTTGAAGACCATCCATTGTAACATTGTAGCGGCTCAATGTATCTCTCAGTTTTCTCCATTCTTCCCGTTCTTCTTCATCTTCTGCTGCCTTTCTTCTGCCTTTTCCTTTCTGTTTCTGGGATGCCCCGTGCTTTTCTTCCTTGTTCTGTTGAAAAGACCTTTCTCCGGGGTTCCCTTCTTTACCCTCTTCCAAAACTTTCCTCACAATGGCTTTTAACCACTCCTCCAGTTGTTTTTCCTCTTGTAAAATCTTTAATCTTATCACAATCTTTAGCCACTCTTCAGGGTCCTCCCCCTTCCTACCCTCCAGCTCTTCAAGTTTTAGTGAATATGCTCGTTCCTGCTCTCTCGTCTCTTCTTTCAGCACTTTCCCTATCACTTCCATAAGGTAGTTCACTTCTCCCTTGTCCTCCTCCACGGAATTATTGTTACTTGTACCATTGCTGATTCCTTTACCCTCTGTTTTTTGCCCGCTGCCATTCTCTGTATGGATCTTAATGGTGCCGTTTTCTTTGGCTGGAGACAGTTTTGGTTTTGGAATATTTCCTTTGATGCCGTCTCCATTACAGACATTTCTACTGCTATTGCCTGCCGGCCATCTCTCATCCATGTATTGCTCAACGATCTCCCTCAGGGAAGGCCCGCTTGTTTTTCCCGGGATCACTTCCCCTTGTTGATCGTCATTTACGGTAATCCAGTTTTTAAGCCCGCGGAGATTGTTCCACTCCTGTACAAATATTCGATTTTTTATCACAACCTTGATAAAGAAATTGTCAGATTTGCTCATTAGATTGTTATAAAAAACGAAAAAATACCTGAACTAGGGTGTCAATTTGATCTTTCCATTGCCAACAGACAAAAACCCATGCAATAAGTTGAACCTGCCATCCGGCCAATGTCTTGACTGGTGTACTTTTGGACAAGATATTCCATGCTAGCCGATGGTAGGTGAGCAAACGCTTCCATTCTCGAGGGAGTTTTCTGGCACCCGTTGTTTTTGTTTCAAGGAAGCAAAATGCGTCGCTTTCCCCTTTGCTATATTGAGGTATCAGCATTTCAATAGTTATGGGGAAGATTTCCATCACTGGTTCCTCAATTTCAGTGTTACTGTTTTCTCCCCTTTTGCACCTGTAGAAGAAGCATGATCTCAATTTCCCCATACACCATCTCATCCAACTCCTGTTGTCGTCAATGTTTGAAATCGGGCCGCCTGCACTTGTAAAATATATGATATGGTTTTGGTAAAGCCCTTACCAGAAAATGGAAACTAAAATAAAGTGGCTGCACTAAAAATCTTTGAACCTGTACCTTGTTCTCCTCCCTTAATGCCAGAACTTGTTTCAGGCATCATAATCGTTGTTGCATCTGCATAAACATTTTCAATTACACGGTATTCTAACTTCTTATGACAGTTCATTTTCCAGGTAATCCCATAAAAAAATGTCTATTTCAATCTATTCACCTGATATTTCCCTTGTTTGTCCGTGTTCTGTTTTGTTGGGTAATTGAGATTGCATTCCTTGTCCAGTACTTTCCGTGCCTAAAAACAAAAGCTCTCAAGTTATCATCCGTCCCAAGCTCATCAAAACATATGTAAAAATCATCAATCCTCAATTGTAAGTGAAATCTTCTCACCTGAAACATCATCTCTTTCTTTTAAATCTCCAGTTTCTACCCGGGTTGCCATAGTTTCTCCTCCACCTACAGAAACTGTTCAGATGTAAAAGACATTTTGAAGGCAATTTGAAGCATACGCAACCAGTGAAAAACGTATTAATATGGTTGTTTGCGAGGTCATGTAAACAAACTAACATATTTTTACCTAGCTTAGGATTCCTTGAATTAAAGGTTCCCAATCGGAACTTCGGATTCATTTTTCTATGCGCATGAAGAGGTGGTATCTCTGTTTGTGCTTCACAGTCAGTAGGCCCTTCGGACGCGTCCGAAATTCCAAGCTGCCCCTGCAAGAAACTCTTGGACTCGAAGTGGCTAGGATCCGGTAGGTCTAATGGCAGCTGTATTATTTTTCTCAAATATTTGTCTGCCAAGGCCTCATTAGACTTATTGGGGTGTTTATTATGCTGGTTACCAAACTTTCTTATTATTGCATTTTCGATCATTCTCTTATCCATGCCCAAAACTACGTTGATCTCGCATGCAGCCAAAACTAGATTAGTGGCAGACAATATCTGCAACGCACAAACATTTGACTTGAAATCTAGTCAAGAGAGCAAATATTCAGGAATCAAACAAATTTAGATATGGTGAATATAATATACCTGTAGAATCACATTTTCTTGACATCTATCAAGGTCGTCGACGAAGACTACAATCCTCAGATTGTCACTGGAAGCAGGGGCCATCTTGGGAATCGGTGTTTCTGGAATATAGTCATCATTCCAACAAAACGTTGCACAACACCACAAGAAACTAAAGGCGCTCCATAACGGCCAGGAAGGTTTTTTGCCTATTTCTTTTTTCAAAAACTTGATGTCAGAAATAACCTTATGATGATAACCCAGTTTGTCAGCATGATTTGGCAAGCATATATAGTTCACCATTTGAGTACTGACAGGCTCTACAATAGACATCACTGATCTCACCACAGCCCACAAAACAACAATTATAGTTGCAGGTAAGCTTCCATATTTAAACTGTTTTAAATCTTTACCTTTGGCTTTGTCTAGTATCAGCCATAGAATAATAGTAAACCAAACGGCCATAATTACTGCCAGAAAGGATGGGAGTATAACTCCTAGAAAGATCTCACGTTTGCGAGTTGTCCAGTTATATATCCAACCGGTCCTCAGCTTCTGTGCTACCGTCATCTTCGCCTCCAATTCCCTTGTTATATTTACTGCAAGACCTGCCCATGCGTCGGATTCATTCCGGTATTGCCAAGCATTATACCGTACAGTTAAAATGGAGGGTATTGTCCCCTGTATCTGCATCTGCGCCTGCCCCTGCTCCTGCTCCTGTCCTTGCCTTTTTGATTTCTCCTTGTACACCCTTTCATTCTGATTACTCGATGCTGATTCATTCTCCTCTTCTTCTTCCTCTTCGATCTGAAACAACGAAAATAAATTTAAAAATAAAATTATTATCTATGTTAGGATCTAAATCTATTTTGAAGTTTTTAGATTATGTTAAAAAACTCTTCAACAGCCTTTCAAATCACATTCTATGATCCATTATCTCGATAATATAAGATTAAAAAATAATTAGAGAAAATGTAATGTTAATGAATCATTGAAATTTCTATTTTTTATAGGTTTCAAATTCAATTCCCTTTCTGTGGTGTCAAATGTAAGCCTAGGATGGAAAAGGGAAAACATGTCTTCTCACCATATCTGTCCGGTCCATAGCGGCCAAACATTTATACATTTCATGATATCTTGGGTTATAACTACCAGAAAAGTCAGCGAATGGGATTTTCACCTGAAACGTTCACTACGAATAATCAGGAATTTTTTTTAATATAGTATTTTTAAAAATTGCTGTATTCAATGTTGAAGAAATGAAGAATAATTTAGCATCAGGCATCTACCTCTGTATTCCTTTTTTTGGTATTGTCCTTCACGGTAGAAAAGAAGCATTTCACCAAATCTTTAAACTTGTGGAAAATATTAAACTTGGATTCGTCCTTCTTTGAACTGGATTCATCTCCTGTTCTTCTGGATGCTGATAACCGCTTCATTGATCGTCTAATGCTTTCACCTTTTGTTGATAATTTGGATTTTCTTGCTCCAAGAAAACCCTTGACTTGCAAGGAATGTGAGAATGCTAATTGAGCCGACGTCTTGAGAAGAACAGATTCTGTCTGAAAAACAAAATCATAAACATAACAAGTTATGTTGTAATTTGATACATGAGTCTTACCGTTATGCACAGTTCTTTCTCCCAGTTCGTATGAGGAGAAAGTTAGGAAACAACTACAATCTTGTATGAGATAAAAATTGTGTAATATAGAATTTGTATGAGTTCGCAATCTGCATAATAAATTATTCAGAAGAAATTGTAATTAAAAACCTCTATAAAGAAAAGTCATATGTAAAAAAGAGCTGCTGTGTGTTTGTGTAAAAAAAAATCTGTGTTCTCTGTTATTGTTTATTGTTTATCTTGCCTGGGTTTTAAAGAAACTACAAGTCTGTTATTGTTTATTGTTTATCTTGCCTGGGTTTTAAAGAAACTACAAATTAGACCATTCAAAGTCTAAAATACTTGTTATTCATTTCATTTTTACCTGCATCATGAGGCTAGATTTTCCCATTCCCCATTCCCCTGAGATACCCACAGTAA
The DNA here is from genome assembly GCA_007258455.2 of Sequoia sempervirens. NCBI lineage: Eukaryota > Viridiplantae > Streptophyta > Pinopsida > Cupressales > Cupressaceae > Sequoia > Sequoia sempervirens. Next base: position 264,875 of record VDFB02032749.1, read on the forward strand.
TGGGAGGTTTTACGTAAGGATTTAAAAACAATGCAGCCAGACCATTGGCAAACGCACTTCTTCCTGTCCAAAAGATTATTAATTAAAATAGCTATTTGCAATGGAAAATAAAAAAATTGCGTCAATTCTATAATTGTTCCTACCAAGATTGTCCCGCAGAGTTGGTTCGTCAGTTCTTTGTTCAACGCTCCTGTGTATTTGCTTGAGAACTGCAAAACACGGAATCTGTTGATAACTCTGCCAAGTAGTACTGCTACTTCTTAAGCAGTTAAGAAAGAAGGAATATAAGCATACCATTGTCAACATTTTGATTGTCTGATACAGACAATTTGCCTCTCCATTTCGAACTGGTAATGTCAGAAATAGGAGCACCACCAGTGAGAAGCTCCCTCGTCATGTCTATATTGCCTATTTTGGCTGCCGCTCTAAGCAAATTCCCCTTTCTTCTGCTTCTTTCATCCACAAGATACTTCTTCAGACTAGAGTTAGACGCCAAAATTTCTTCAGCGGAACCAATGCCAACTGCAGAGGCGCACAAAAGAAGGGACTTCTCCTCGTCCGAATGAAATTTGCTGAGCAGTAATTGTGCTATTCCCAGAGCGTCTTCATCGTTTTCTGCTTGAGCGGCATAATGCAGAGCTGTTTTGCCATCACAGTCGCGCTCATTTAAAGGGCGGGCTCCCTTGTCCAGAAGCTCCTGAACCACCCGTTTGTGGCCTCCGCATGCCGCTTTATGGAGCGCTGTTTGACCCAGCACGTCTGCCGCCCGAACAAAATCTTCCCGCTGTTTCGACTTGGAAATCAATCTCTTTGAAAGAAGCTTCCCCACCATTTTAATGTTGCCTGCAGCAGCGGCAATGTGAAGAGGAGTTGTTCCGCTGGAGTCAATGAGATCAACAATACTTGGAACTTCTCTAGAAGAAGCTGGAAATAGCAAAGCGTCTAAAACCTGATCATCGTCATGGGTGCCAGCAACTGCGTAATAGAGAGCGCTTTGGCCGTCGTGATCCTTGCTATCTAGGGCGACGCCATCGAGGCTCAAAAGCGCTCGGCAAATGGATTTGTGTCCAATGAAAGCTGCGACATGAAGCACACTTCTTCCGTAATTATCTCGTGCTGTAACCAGCTCCACGCATTTTACTTTGCCCTCTTCATCGCGTACCAACAGTTCCTTGATAATTGCTTCTGCTTCACTTTCCTCCCTACACTCTGCAGCGTAATGTAGTGCCGTTTTTCCTTCATTGTCTCTTTCCAGTGGATTGGCTCCTGCCTTCAGCAACTTTACAAAGAGATCCCGATAACCCCTTCGGCAAGACTCCCTTAGATATGCTGACAGGTGGAGCTTCGTGAAGTTCTGCTCTGGTTGACTGGATAGTGAAAGCAGCCAAGTCACCATTCTGATGTTGTTGGCATGAGATTCAACGGCAAGATGTAAAGGCGTCTTTCCCTGATGGTCTTGTGCATCCACTGGACGATACTTATGAACTTCCTCTGCACCCGCTGACATCAAGATTGCAATGAGCTCTTCATTTTGCTGTTCGCGGCCAAGTGCACAATGCAGGGGAATTCGCCCATTCTTATCTTGAGCGCGAGTGCTTGCTTGATAGCGTATAAGAAGGTTACACATGCGCGCGTGCCCACTGAGAGCAGCTCTGTGTAGTGGAGTCCTGTATTTATAGTCACAGGCATTCGCAAGCTCTCGACTTGTTACTCCCCCATTACCAAGCAGCACTTCTGCAATAGCAACTCCCTGAGATTCGGTGTCAAGTTTTGCTGCATGGTGCAACGCCGTCTTTTTCCTTTTGTCGTCGGTTTCAAGGGCTTGGATGCCACACCCTGTTAACCTTTCCACCACATTTAAATCGCCTTTCTTCGCAGCCTGAACAAGAATTGTGTTGAGAACACCGTATTTGCAGTCGTAGCTGAATGTCCCGTACTCTTGGTCGCGCAACAATATTTCCTTGAGAGTCTTGCAGTCGCCATCAGCGGTTTGCGCCGCTTCTTCTACAATCCCCCATAAACTATCGCATCCACGATAGGTTTTATGTAGGATCTGGTTTGCGTAAGCCACTACGGAGGCAACGAATTCCAGATCTTCCATCCTCTGCAGATGCCCTGTTGAACTCTGGCGATCGAGATTGGCATCGTTTTGAGAAACGCAATACCTTATAATGGCGACTGCCATGGAGTCGACCCCAACATGGCAGACAACATCGGCTATCTCCTCCCTGGTCGAGGCCGCCGTTGTGTCAAATCCCAACTGTTGGAATTTACTCAAATCGTCTGTCAAACCCATCTCATTCCAGCACTGCCCTCCTAAGTCGAGAACCCTCATCCTCAATAAAATTTCCCTCAAAATCTCACTTGGAACTGCCTCTCCCAGATACTCAAGAATGGAAGACATCATGTCTTTCATTGAAGACTTCGAAAATTTGTTTCTCGGCTCTCTCTTCACTTCTCGCGTATTCTGTAACTCCCTCGCTACGTCGCTTACCAGTTTAGTGGCCGCTGCTTTCTCCTCCGTTGAATTTATTTTAACCTCTTGCTTTCCAGGCTTTGACCAACAGTTGAGTAGCCAACAAACAACCTCATAATTCCAATCCTCACAGCACAGAAACAAGGCAGCCCTTCTTCCCTCTTCCGTGAGAGTAACCTCCGAATATCGGCCCTTTTCCATGTCATCTGTTGATAATTGTACGAGTATTAATAAAACATCAGCCCTAACCCAAAGATAGTTTCCACATTGGCAAAAAGGGAAGCATATAAACTAGAAAAAAAGAAGACGACATACCTGAACCAGAGATTTCAGACGCTGGCGAGTGAGATTGCTTAGTGAGTAACATGTATCCAACACAGCTTCTGAAACCCACTTTAGCACGGAAGTCGTATGCGCGGCCTCCTATCCAGCCATCTAAAAGACGGGCTCTGTCCCACCTGCTCAGTGACCAATTAATACACTTGATTGACTCCCTATTTTCTTCTACTTCTTTCACAGTCGCCAAACGCCATCCAGGTAGAGTTTGGTGGCTCCTTGCAAATATTTTAAATACTACCATTGTCAAAACCATGAAGAGAGTTATGCAACCACCTCTGCGAGAGCTTCCCCTAGCACTGCATAGATATGGCAGCTGCACTATCTACCGAGCATACAGTAGTCCCAAGTTTTGCTTAGCACGGATATAATACACATTTGATATTGATAGTATCATTAAATAGCCAGAAATGAATTTAAGCGAGGAAGTGAGAATCTCGAGGCAGGGACGAATATATGGGACTGAGTGTACTGCAAACTTTATGTCATTTTTATTTGTCTCTATCCATTTTCTTATCTATCTTTATTTTCTTCCACTCAATTTATTTTTAGGACTTTCGGAAAATTCACCTTCAACAATTCACTTTAGAAAAATTCACCCTGCCATCAGCAATTCAATGTTATGGAAAATTAACTGCCAAAAAATCATACAATTAATTTTTTGCTCAGTAAATTGTTATGGCAGTGAATTGCTGTATGCCTATTTTTACATATTTATTATTTATTTCTTATTATTGCATTTACATTGCTTCAAGATTATCACTTTTACTTAGGTTTATTTCCTTTTCAAAGTGTAGGATTGAATTTTTAAATTCTAATTTTAATTTTTTCACTTCTTTTTATTAGTTATTATAATATGATATGGTACACATTTATGTGACATGTTGTGTTTTATATTAAAAAATACTCAATATATAATTAAATCATATGGAGATTAAGAAGAAAATCATTAGAACATATTTCAATTTTCTGTGGGACAAAAAAATCTAATTTATCTTCTTTGCCAAGTTCATCTTGATGATGAATCATGGAGTATGATCCAAAATATTGATGAAAAAAATTGTTTAGATGATCAAATCGAAAAACTAACAAACTAAGCTAGTTTATCTTCACGTTGATAATTTTACCTTCAAATCTTCATTTCAAGTTATAAAACCAACCCATCTAGAGGTGTGGCTTAAGAAAACTTGATTCTATCGATCCAATCAAATACAAACACAACAAACATTAAAAATCATATGGAAAACATAAAATTTTAAAAATAGAACTAATCAATTATATAACATTGATGGCATTGATTTATCATCAATTCTAAAAATGAATGAACTTAACTCTATATTTAATTTATAAATATTTATAATCTAATTCTTATTCATTTAAATTAATTTATATTAATTAATTACATTTATTTAATTAACCTAAATTTATTTAAAAACATATTTCCTTGTACATAAATAAATTTCAAATTTCCAATAAGATATAAATAATGTTTCAATGGACTGTAAAGCTGATTACTAGTCTTTCTTTTCTTGACAATCTGATTACTAGTCTTTCTTTTCTTGACTGTAAAGCCTCTTTCTTTGCAAATTTTTTATATAAAAAAATAATAAAGCGATTCACAATGAGAAAAAGATGTGATGTATTTGAATATAAAGAAATAAATAAAATGTTGTGAATGTGACGGCCTTGACCTCCACTCGTGTGATTGCCATGCATATACCTACGATGTCCTATGTTGAATAGATACATTCTTCCTTTTCATTGGGTGTCACAATCCATAATGATGCCCATTAAACAAGGATACAATGTATGCATCAAGTCTAGAGTTCTTTTAATCCTAATACTTTTATCTAAGTCAAAATATATGTTAATTTGGAGAAACTTTCTAGTTTAAAGTTTAAAGATGAGAGTAAATGTTATTTTATCACTTCCAAAGTTTACAAGTATCTCTTTTTGTGTTTCAATTAATTTCTACCGTTTTAATTAATCAAATATGTTTTGTATATTTATTGTTGAAGTTTAATTCAATTATTTTGTAATTTTTGGGGTGTAACAAGATCTTTTTTTTTTTTTTGACATTAATAATAATTTAAACATTTAGCATTTTGACATTGTTTATTTTAATAACAAATATATTAGTATTTTATTTTTATTTTCGAGTTTATAAAAGGAAAAAGAAAGATTTCAATAATGTTTATTTAAGATTATGCAATGTATGGGATCAAAAGTCTCACTTTTAAAATATTTTCAAACATTCTTTGATGTTAGATTTCTATTGTGAATTTTGATTAAATTTTTTTTGTTTGGTCAAGTTTCTTTCTTCAAACAAGTGTCATGTAGTGGCAAGTACTTGTCTTGTATTTTGAATCGAGGCATCTTCTTTTGGTAAGATGTTATGTAATGTTATGTTAATGCTTATTGTACAAGTAGAGCCTAAAAATTATATTACATTGGATTAACTTCTTGGATTACATTATCTTGGTCATTTGCGAAAAATCATTTTATTTGAAAGTCAACATGTATATGATCGTAGACTTGTCTTCGATGTATTATTGATATTATACTTGTGTAAATGGGAGGAAGACAATGTCTAATATATATTTTTACAGTATAGGTTAAGACTTTGTTGTTAAAAATATTTAACTTGTAATTTATATGATGTGAGTAAGTGATTGTACAAATTTACCTATATTTGTTATAATGAATTATATTTGATTTCAATATGTCAAAGCATTCAATGGCAAGGTTGCATTTGTTACATATAGGCTCAAATGGATGTAAGTAGGGGAGAGGGCCCAATAGTGGTGCACCCTAACTTTATGGGTCGACATAGCAATGAACATGCAACATTGACATTAAAAAATGATATCCCCGAGTGGCCAAGGACGTGGACAATTCAAATATTTCGTTTCACCTGCATAGACGGAGAAAAAAGGTGTCATCAACATGCTTTTTATTGAGGGGTCATAATAGACCCCCAAAAAAAGTTAGACCAATAGTGGTGCATTAAGTCATGTTTTTTAGTGTGTCAATGTGGCATCATATGATTCGTTGCTTTTTGAATGTAATGGGCATATTTTGTACAACTATTGGGTCCTCTCTTACAATTACTAGTTCCATAGTTTTAAAATATTGGGCTTTGAATGTACATGTACTATGACAACTATTGGCACCCGCACCACTATTGGGCCCTCTCCTCTACTTATTTGCAACTATTAGGGTACCCTCAACCTATTGAAAGTAGTAGAATGTATATATTGGGTTTTTTCGTTTTTTTTCTAGTTTTTAGCTATGTATAAAATGGTATTAAATGGTTGATTACCTTTTTTCATGTGGAAAGTAATGCACTCAATTATTTTAGTGGTCTTTTTGTTGTTGGTTCAATCATGAATGTTGATTGAGTTGTACAAATATGCAATCATCACCTTTATATACTAGAATAATAATTTTGAATAGCACAATAGGATATTGCTTTATTAGTAGTTATTGTTCAAACAATTGGTATAGGGATTGAAAAGGCTTACGTAGGTGGATTTATCATTTAAAAGAAAAAAATTATTCATAATTTTAAAACTTTTTGAAGTAATCTAATTTTTAAATATATTTACAATTGCTTTGTCCATGAATGAACTACACCATCTTTAGATGAAGTGTTTGTTGTGTTCTAGTGATTCTATTAATATTACAATTATAACAATGGTTCCAATTGGATATGCATGGGTACTTGTTGCAAGTTTTACAATAGTTTTGTCAAGAATCAACTTCTATTCCATACATATTCATGGAATATACTCTATGAAGATTTTAGCAATGAAAATAATGATATAGTTGCAACCTACTCAATCATATGTTGTCTTATTATCCATTTGTTTTTTTAATTTCTAAACTCCTCCCTACTTGCACTTTATGTTGGTGTTTTTGTAGAAATCTATTATAAATGCTTAATGTTACAATAATTTCACCTTCCATAACAATTAAGTCTATACACATTATATTTGTATTTTGGCTCTCTCTCTCACACACACACAAACATCCCTCTCTACCTCTCCCTCCCTCCCTCTCTCTTTCTCTTTATCTCCTTCCCTCTTTAATTCTCTCTATATCACCACTCTCTCTCTCCCTCTCCCTCCTCTCAATCTCATATGTCCTCTCTCTCTCTCCCCCCTCCTGCCTCCTTCCCTTTCTATTTCTTTGTATATCTCCTCTCCCTCTCTCTCTCTCTCCTACCCTCCCTCTCCCTACCTCCCCCATCTCTACTTTTCTCTATCTCCACTCTCCATCCCTCCATCCATATCTCTCTTTAGGTAGGAAGAGGTAAGTAGAGAGAGAGAGAGGCAGTGAGAGAGAGATAAGGAGAGGTAGGTAAAGAGGGAAAGGAGAGATATAGAGTATATAGGGAAGGATGGAGGGATGTAGTGACAGAGAGAGGGAAGGAGAGGGAGAGGAGTGATATAGATAAGTAGAGAGAAGATGGAGGGAGAGAGAGGTGAGATAGAGAGAAGTAGAGAGGGAAGGAGAGAGAGAGAGGGATAAAGAGAGGGAGGGAGGGAGAGAGGTGAGAAAGATAGAAGTAGAAAGGGAAGGAGAGAATGAGAGAGAGGTGAGATAGACATAAGCATATAGGGAAGGAGAGAGAGGGGGGGAAGGAGGGAGGGATAAGTAGGGAGGGGGAGAGAGGTGAGATAGACATAATTAGAGAGGGAAGTAGATAACGAGAGAGAGAGATAGGGAGGTGGAGAGTTGAGAGAGGGGAAGAGAGGGGAGGTGATATAGAGAGAATTAGAGAAGGAAGGAGGAAGGTGGAGGAATTGAGAGAGAGAGAGAGTGATAGGTGAGATAGAGAGAAGTAGAGAGGGGAGGTGGGATGGAGAGTGGATTAGGTAGGGAGAGAGAGGGGGTAGAAGTACAAACCTGTGTCACACTTTATAAAGGAATCGACCAACATGAGAAAACGTTCTCAACTTCAACCACATAAAAGTGGTATTTATGTTTTGAATTTCAAAATGATGTAAAATAATAAAATGTAGAACTTTTGTTGAAGTATATTCCTATAATTTTCCAAAAAAAATGATATATTTTTATCAATTTAAAAGCAGATTTCGTTATGCTGAAAATTTCAAGAAAAAGTGACATACAATTGACATTAAGAAACAGACATAATTTTTTTTCATTTTCTCCTAATTTTTTTTCCAGATAATTGACTTCAATATCTAGGGCATGAAAAAAAATGAAATTTTGATGTATATTTTTCTCGTAATAACATTTTAAAGTCAAAATAACCAGAAATTGATAGTTTTCAGTTGACGTCAACTATTTTTTTTTTTTCATTTTCAAAAAACAAAATATACTCTTTTGAAGAGGATTCTCTCCTCTAGGGCATCATATATTTTACAATTTGTTTTATGATGATTTACTATTTTTTATTTAATTTCAATTGAGACTCTTTTTGACTTTTAACAACCTACTTGCAATATTTTCAAATATTTATATAATAAAATTAATCAAAAAATATATATATATTTTTGGATTCAACATTGTGAGCTCTACAAAAGGGTATTTTTATTTATTTTAAAATTGATTGAAGAAATATTCAGTAAAAGTTGAAAATTTCTAGAAATTTGATAAAATGGCGACTTTTCTACCATGTCACCTACCATGTGGATAAATTTGGCCGAATCACCATCGGCCGAATACTATCCGGTCGAATATTGTTTGACCAGATGGTATTCGGCCGAAACACTGCTTTATTAAAATTTGATTTTTTGATTGTTTCCAATTTCGTCAAATTTCTTTCTGTTTTCATCGATTATGTATTGAAACATAAAATGACCGATCTCTCGATTTTTTGAATATGTTTTTTAGATTTTTCCCGTTTTTTGTCCTATTTTTATTGAAATAACTATTTAAGTCAATTTTTATGAGTCTTTTTTTGGCTTTTTCCATCTTTTATCCATTTTTTAATGAACTATTTCTATTATGATTTACCTTTTGCTCCTAAATCACTATTTAATACTGAACAACAAGATACTTTTCTAATCATTTGCATTTGTCACAAGGTTGAATAGGAAAATCAAGCATCTAATACATAAGATTTGGTAAAAAAAATTAATTTATTTTTTGTTCTAATGTTTATATGTTTGTTGCTAGATTATTTTATGTTCATGCTTATATTTTCATTGTGTTTTACTATGAATATTTGTAGCTAATGCTTGGACTAACAAGTGGTGTAGTTGTCGATTGTCGAAGACTAATATTGAAAAACTACTAATCTGTGGTTTTGCGGGATGTTTGGCTAAGGACTTTTTATTTGTGAAACTGATTGTCTTTTAGCTTAGAACACATTTCAATTGGTGCATTAAAATGAACAATTGTCTTCTGCCATATAGATTTAACTAGGGGATGAATGAACACTGTTTGTTATGCTTGAGATGGTAGGGAGTATGCTCTCACCCTGTGCAAACTTGGTGATCAGAAATTAGACCCATTGTCTATGTGTTTAATCCTTTAGAGGGCCTGCCTTGGTGGGAAAAATTACTCACTCCAAGAGAATGACCCAACCAGTAACAGGCTAAAGCCAAGCTACTTCTAGTCGGTATATAAAATGGGTGCTTGAGGAAAGTTCAAGTACCATGAGTGCAGATGTGTTATGTCGACAAGTGAATCCCCATAAACTCTGTAGAGCGTAACCTCTGCAGGCTGGGAATCCTCCTTATCGGAGCTAATCTTGTCGCATGTATAACCACTCGAACGGATGCCCTTACTAGACACCTCTTGTTTGTAGTTGCCAAAATCCTTTTCTATTTGTTGGTGCAACAACAATTGTTACCAAGGCATCCACATTCTCGCAGATCTTAGTAGAGGTGAAGAGTCTGTCATGGGAGATTCATGAGGGCTCGAAGCTTGGTTGACCCGAGAAGTGAGTGTCGTGGAGGGGAGCCAGTGTGGCCAAGCTTCTAAGTCACCCACTAAGAATAAGTGTGGTTGGTGAAACCCACGTGGGATCTAGTGAATATAGTCCTTGCCAACCTTAGGATTTGTGTTTGTATTGTTAAAATCAAACATTTTGTTTACTATGTCTTGCGTGTGAGTTCAAAAATAGACCTAAAACAAACATCCAACCTAGAAATTTGCAACACCTTAAACCTTGCAAAACCCCAAAACGTAAAACAACAAAAACATCAAAAATGAACCTATCACTTAGATTTATTGGGGCTATCAATCCTTTGGTTTTGATCTTTCAATCCTTGCATTCCACCTAGTCCTTGCATATCCACTATTGCTCAAACAAACCTTTAGCTTGCACTTAGACTACTTTTCCTAGGTCTTGAAATCAAACCATTGACTATCTATCACCCGCATCACTTGAGGTTCATCATCCTTAAGTTAGGGAATATACCAATATCCTTGAGTAGGCCAATCCTTTTGGAGTCCATCATCTCCTACATACCCTCTCTTGATCATTGGTCCTTATGTCTATCCATCATAACACAAGTAAAGCCTTTACATCATAACCAACTTTGGACCTAGAGTTGCCTTTGAGCTCTTGCATTCATACCATACCATTTTCATATCCCATCTTAGAATCATATCCTTTTATTGCTTTCTAGTCTTAGGTCTCATACATTATCTTACCTTAGATTGAAGATCATAACAATCACATATGACCCCTAAAACAAGAGAAAAAATGTTTGAAGAAGAAGGGAACCCTTGGGGAAAATACTTTGATGGGGAAGATCACATTAGTGTTGCAACTATGAAACAAGTGAAATTGAGGACGAAGAAATAACCCAATCCACTATAAATGAAGCTCTTAATGATAATAGATTCACTAAACTTCTTACAGAGGTGGTCAAACATAACCCACAACAATACTTCTAGTTAAAGAACATACAAAAGCTACCATGGATCAAATTTATATCCCGAATGATCAAGAAGAGACGAGCATGACGAATGATAAGGCCATAATATCCTATCAACTAGGATCATCCACTTTTATCAAATCAGGCTTTCTCACAGAGGAGAAGATTCCAGAAAATAGTTTCCACATACATAATGATGGGTTTACATCTTGTTTTCACTGTAAAAAATAGTCATACCTCCATGATATTAGGGGACACTTTATCCAATACAAACATCAAAAAGTTTGAATGCATGTTATTTTTGTGTATGCAGGTGAATTCAAACCTGAGCAATTTGTGATGGGAAATAAAAAGACAAGAACAAGGTGGTATGATCAAAAAAGAGATAGTAGAAATGTGGATGAAACTGAATCTTCTGAAGAAGAATCCATGGAAATTGATGAAGACCAAGGAGTACAGGTACCAAGACAAACTGAAGGTGGTCATAGAAATATTTTCCTTGGTATGGAAAATCTTCTAGAGATGGATGAGGAATCCCTTTTTAATAGTATTTCATCTGAAGATATGTTACTTGAAAGCACAGTAAAATTACACTGCAAAAGGATATGGGATAAATATTTTGAAGAAAATTCTATAGTTGGAAGAGCACAGTTATTTGAAAAATTATTTAGGAGGAAAGAAATGACCCCTAGTTTGGAGTTGTTAGGGGTTGATAATAAGATAAAGTCATCAAGATTAGTAAAGAAAATAGTAGTTGAAAACCTGCAAGAAGCATTGAATTCTATTGAAAGCAAGAGTCGAGCTGTTGATTTAAGTGTTGCACGTAGAGCATTGATGACAGTCATTTCTAGTAAGAAATTATCACATAGAAGACAAGTTAAAGCAGTTTCTAAATTAATCAATGTTTCTAAGAGAACTGTTCAAAGATATATCAAAAAGAGAAATAGATTGGATGGAAATCTTGAGAATAATTGGGTAAATATTTGCAGGGTTCCCCGAAAAGATAAAATCTCAAAAGATGTAAAGGAATAGGTGATTGAATATTGGACCATCCACTCTTCTGTTTCTTCCAATAGAAGGGACACTATAAAAATAAATGGTGCAAATGGTAAAAAAATTTCACATCTGAAACATTTTATAGATACAACTCAAAGTGAGGTTTTTGAAGCATTCAAGCAAGAATTTTTAGATGTGAAGATTTTTCAAAGGATGTTTGAGAGACGACGACCAAGTTTTGTACGTATAAATAAGATACGTGAGACCTGTTGTTGTCGAAATCATGTTGAATTTGATCTACACCTTCAAATATATAGAAAATTTATGGCAGTAATCAATCCAAAAATAGTCATTCCTTGAAGTACAACACAATTTGTGAAGTCTCTTCTATGCGAAAAAATAGAAGATTCAAATGAATTCAAAGTGCAGTGTGTAAAAAATATATGTAATGAATGTGGAAATTTGAAGAATCTTTTACAGGTTGACAATATTGATCATTCAATGCAAGTTATGTGGAAGAGATTTGAATATGAGAAATACTCAACAAAGTCAGGAGTTGAGACTAGAAAAATTGCTCTCAAAGAGAGTGAGTTGTCTTACAATGAGTTTATGAAAAAAATTTGCAATATCATATATCCACATATTCAACATTGTCATGGTGCTAGATGGCAAGCTAAACAATTTCGTGACTCAAAGAATTTCTTTCCAGCAGGTTGTATTCTCTCTATTGTTGACTTCTCTGAGAACTATACATTTAGTCCTCAAAGTGAGATCCAAAGCCAATATTATCATTCAGAGCAAGCTGCAATATTTGTACAAGTTTGTTATAGGCATGCCGAAGAACATCTAGATGATCTACAAAGTAGCAAAGATGAACGAATTATCATCAAAGAGGTTCACTTTTATATTAGTGATGATATAGGTCATGATAGAAGCTATGTAGCCCATTGTTTTGCAATATTTTTAGAAGACCTAAAACAACGTCAAATACATACTTCACAACACTGGATATGGTCTAATGGATGTGTTGGTAAGTGTTGATTTGATTTTTTTTTTAAATTATATGTTTATTTGTTTACTTAACTTTTTCAAACTTAATTAGTTGTACACATATAGTTTATTTTTACTATCTTGGTTTTAAATGAAATTGGTTGTAATGTCACAAGACAATTCAAGTCTACAAAAGCTTTTAATTGGTTAAGCCAACAACATATTAAACGCGACATAAAAATTTTGTGGAATTTTTATGAGAGTGGACATGGAAAAAGAGAGCATGATGGAGCTAGAGCATGTGTGAAGCGTGCACTTCGCCAACACGAACTTGCAGGTAACACCATATGGATTTTTAGAACAAATCTAATTATGTTTTTTGAGATCCATCTTTTCCCTTCAACTACAAAACCATTAACTTGACATTTCACCAACATGAACTTGCAGGTAATGCCATAAGGAATGCACATGAAATTGTTGAATGGTGCAAAATTCATTTTGTTGCCCATGACTTAATATACAACACACGATATTTTTGGGAAGTTAAAGGTACATAAATGAATTTGTTTTATGAATTTCAATGTGTACATGAATTGAATTTTAAATTTTATACACTTTTTAATTGGATACATTTGAAATTTACAGATATTGATCGATCAACTCTTATTAATTGTCAAACAATTAGTGGTATTAGAAGTTTGCATCAAACCATGACAGTAGGACATAGTAGGCCTCTAGTAATTCAAGTGAGAAAAATCATGTTTTTGTGTTGATTGCATTGAGAACAATGCAAATACTCTACAATGTGAGAATATTAGAGATGGGTATGTTTCACAATGGGAAACAAAACAATTAGTGGACACATCGAACCCTTTTGAAGATAATGACATTGTAGATATCTATGATCCTCTGTATTCAACTGATTACAAACATGTATCAGATTTAGTTGTTACAGGTAAATTTTAAATTTTAAATTGAATTTTATTTCTAACAATTGATAATTTATATTCTACCTAAGTTGAGCATGGTTTACTACATGGTGTGTACAGGAGATATTTTTGTTGTTCTTGTAAATCCTGACAATACAGAAGGTGTAGATTACTATCTACTAAGATGTACGCAACCAAAATGCAAATTGTCAGAATCAATGACAGATGGTGATGGACAAGAGTATCCTACTAGATCAGTGGTTGTTGAAGGCACATACTATCAACAAACAAAGATAGATACAAATGGCATTACATTTATTGATTATATGCCAGGCCAAAAGGTTTTACATTATAGTCATTTAGTTATAGCAACAAGATTGAATCTTGAAACTTTACCAAAAAGAGGGCGTGCCAAACAAAGGTGGAGGTTGCCTATTGAAGACCATGAAAAGATTTTAGAGATAATAAAAGATAGAGAGGATCTAGATTATATGTACCAAGAACTTTAAGATATTTTTGTACATATATATTTTCTATGACAATACATACATGTAACATTTGGGGATGAGGTCCCCCATTTGTGACCTCACTGGTTCATAGCTCCGGGTCAAAAGCGTTTACCCCTTGAATAAAAATAAAACATTTGGACCTAAATTTGAATTTTTTTTTATTTTATGTTGAATTCAAATAATTTCAATCAATAGTAGCCCATGAAGCTTTCTTTTTTGTGATCTTATTTTCCTATAAATATTTCTTAAAACATATATTAAAGAGTCCATTTTATTTCTCCTGCATTCTTACATCATATAGCCTTCAATTTTTAGGAGACATTTCATGATAGTCTATAGATTTTAATTATGGTTGTACTTCTAGAATCCAATATTTTGGTGCTATAAGGATTTGACTAAATCTATGTATGTAGGACATAAAATGGTGGTGATTATTTGGGAGCTTACATCTTTTCTATCATAATCTGTTGTATTTTAATCCTACATTTGTTTTTAAAATTTTAGGCATTTTGCGGCTAGCTTAGGATGGTAAGATTTAACAAATGTTAAGTACATACATAGTTTAAATTTCATTAATTATATTAAATTTCAACACATTATGCATATTCCAAAACTTCATTGAAAATTTCTATTAAATTACAATCCAATTATGTTTGCACACAAAATTATTCAAATTAACTCTAAAATCCATTTTGCTATGAGAATTTAACTTTATTTTGCTTATGAAACATACAATCTCACCTATATATTTATTCTTCACTGTTTTTGATCCTTTCTCACCTAGATGTGATCTGATCTTTGATGTCAAAACATCAAGGCATATCAACTAATTCATTTATATGATCAAAATTCATGGCATCTAGTTAGATTAAGTAGTACCACGAACGTGCAACACATCAGATAGTGTCTTCATTGTTCCATCACTAAAAATTAGTGTCTTAATTATGGAAAATAACTATTTTGAATGTGAAAGGAGTAAAAAAATTTAATTAGAGGTTAGGGATTTTTGAGACAAAAGGAAACACAAAGTCATTTTTGAAACACTTGTTCATTTTCCCTATTTCTCTCTTCCCTCTCCTCCATGGTGTGAGCTATTATTTTGCAAAATTATTGTTTACAAATTTCTTGTGGATTAGGATATTTAGGTTGGATTTAAAAGAGGGTTTCCAAAGGATTGTGTGCATTACATTCAAGAAGGATAATCTTTGTTGTTGAGGGTTTTGATTTGTGAATGTATTATTTTGATTTATACAAACATGTTTAGATAGTTTTCATATTAAATTTCACCCTTCACCTAACGAGAAGGTATGTCTTTCCATTTGTAGTATACTAAGTTTGAATCAAGATCTATATTTTTACTTGTGAAATTTATATTTGTAAGTTTTTAGAATTGGAAAATTACATTTTATGCTAGATCTATGGAATTTTTTTGCTAAATCATTACCATTTGAAACTTGAGTAATCTCCTAATTTGAGTTCTCAAAAGGGTATATTCCATTTTAGTTTTTTATTTATTTTTAACATTGAAAAATTTCTAAAATTCATTAATGATGTTTTTGGGAAGTTTGTATGATTTTTTATTTAAATATAAAAATTGAGTTGTAGACCATATTAAACCTTTTTGTTTTGTTGGATGAAAATTCTCCTTATGGAAATGAATTTATCTATCTTTTGGATATGAGTGTCTTTGTTTTTTACCTCAATTTATGTGTCACAATATTTTAATCACTTTGGACCTTTTGGTGTTAGGATTTAACTCTAGAGTTAGGAGTAGAGTGAACTTTTATTTCCATTCAAATTTGAATGGTAAACTAGAGGAGCTTGATAATGGATAAAATATAAAAATATAATTTAAAATGAGATCAAATAAACATAAACATAATTAAGACTCAAGACATTATCATGATATATTCACATGTTTATATCCATTGTGTGTACATAAATATATTCACATGATTATTGGTTGTCCTTTCCATTCTAATTGTATGTTATTGATTTTTATTTCATTTTCACTATTTGATTATTGATGTTTATCACCATTTCAAATGTTTTAATTAGTAGTTATCATTATTTACTTTTTATGTTATTAGCAATTATCACCATTTACTTTGTGTGTTATTAGTGGCTAACACCAAATGTTACTATTGGATTCCATTATTTGATATTATTTTTTCAATGTGTATTCTATTGGATGGCTCATGTATGATATGCAATTAGTATGTTTGATTATTCAACCACTTTGTTTTGTGTGAGTGTTGTTGGACTACCTAATCAATATGCTCCTATTACAAAGGGGTGGGCCTTATGGTCACACATTATTGGGTGATGTTGATCATTATTAGGTCCATATGGATTCTTTGATATGTTCATTGGAGGGTGTGGAATTATCTTGTTTTATCTTGTTAGATGTATATTTATATTTCTATTTTCTTGGAAAAGTTGTAAAGATGGATCTTGCAATCCTTGATTAGCTTCAAGAATTTATATTTCCATAATAAGATGAACCATAATGTGAAACCATAATGTAAAATGTATATATATTGTAAAATATAATAAGATGAACCATAATGTGAAATCATAATGTAAAATGTATACACTATAAAACATAATAAGATGGACCATAATGTGAAACCATAATGTCAAATGTATATAATGTGAAGATCATCATCTAAGAACCATAATGTGACAAATCACAATATAAAATGTATAACAAATCATGTATTTGCATGTAAAATAAATCAAAGTGGAGGATGCCTAATATGACTATGGATTGATCTCTCTCCTAATCCCTGTCTGGATCCATGTACTGATTCTCTGGATCCGTGGCCCGATGCCTCTCTCAATTCTCATCTCAATCCATGTCCCAATCTATCTCCCTACAAAAGAAAGTACATTAATTAATTTAATGTACACATGTGTAAATGTATTAAAGTCATCTTAAAGTTATGTACTTTCAATGTTTGAATGTATTAAGTACTTTAAATATTATAAATGTGTACCTTAGATGTACCATGCATAGGATCGTCTACATGCTCCAAATCTCCAAAGCCTAACAAACCCTTGTTTTGCTACAAATTTAAAAATACCAGATTTCAATGAAGAGTGAGAACTACTTTAAAGTCAATTTTATTTTATATATGTATGTGAATTTTTAGAATGCAAAATGTATTTGATTATTTGAAAGTACCTGTGTCTCACCCTGGAACACTCTATCAATGTCACTAATGTCACGAGAATGCATAGTCAAATCAAGGACACCTGTATCAGGTAGAGGACCAGTGCCAAAGAGAAGTGAGCTATATGTGCCATGTACATCATGTGCAGTAACCTCAGGGGCTGTAGGCTGGTCTGAAATATGTACATCTTGTGAAGCCGCCTCACCCTGACCCGACTATCTACCAAAATGTCGTCTAATATGAGCTACTACACCATCTAAAGGAATCCCATACTCATCACTGATAAACTGGTATGACAATAGTAAATTAGCAATGGAAACTGAAGCAACATTACGTATAGTGGCTTCACTCATTTGGGCCACATCTGATGGTGATGGTAGCTCTGCTCGAATGTAGGGATCATAATTGGCATATGTAACCTCAGTAGGAGGAAGGCTAATCCGTAGATGTAATAAGTATCTTCCTACATGATCAGATGACATCTGATTGACCTGAGTAGCAATCGTGACAATACTGTCAAAAAGGTTGGTTTGCATAGGTGTTGTTGCTACACTTCTTGCTACTACTAGTTCCAAACGTTTTGGAAGAACCAAATGGTTTGGACCAACTAATGCCCTCTTGTTGATGGGTGGTGGCAAATATGCACATCTAAATTGACTTTTTTTAGTAAACCTCCCTTTTCCCTATCTAGCATGTGAAGGAATAGATGTGTAGTCCACTGCTAACCCTAAATGAAGCTTAGCATATAGTTGTTTGCAAAAATAAAGTGGCAACTCATCATTATGAGGCCATTTGTGATGGGTTGCCAACCATCTGGGATATATAAAAGGAGCAACAAGCTCATCTATGCATCTAGTAACAACATATCCTCTAAAAGGAGGGAACATGTTGTGCACATTATGTGTCGAAACTTTAGTAGTAATAGAATCAATTTTCTTTATGCCAACAACATTGCTGGCAAGGGACCTGTAAAACTCCTTTGTGCTGACCTCATCATAAGGATTATAAGATCGAATCATGTGAATCATACGATGGATCTCCTATTGAATGCTAACTAATCTATCTCTATTAGTGAGATTAGGGGAGTTAAGTATTGTTTGGTCCAAACATCTCAAAGCATTCTCTAATCTCCTAATGTTATCACTATATAAATTCGACCTAGCCTCAGCTTGTTGTTGAGACTAAGCAGAATGATGTGATCCCTGATCATCAGCCATATCTATATAAATATGTAAAGATCTACAAATTTAATTAAAACAAAAAATTTACAAATATGTACTAATTATATTTCTCTAATTTAGTAAAATATATGTAATAACCATTTTTCTAGTAAGATGCTCCATAGGAAATTATAAAAAATAGGAAATACCTGAGCAATGAGTGGCTTGAACATCATGAAGTAATTTAATAAGAACAATTTTAAGTTCATTCAACTATCTATGAAAAAGAGGGAGAAAGGGAGAAAGTAGGATTATAACAAATTTCCTATAAAAGAAGTGGTACTAAAATATCCTAATGAAACATTCACATGTAAAAGTAACAAATAAGCATATAAATACATAAATCTTGAATGAAATCCTACACTATAATTATGTGTGGTGCAATTCTACTTCATGTTAGAGAAGGAGATATTCTATTATGATTGAGGTCTTAAAATTGTTTATCCTTTTGTCATTACACACATCTAGGCCTTTTTGGATCCCTCACTAAGTGAATGTCTAATACCATTCTTGGTGATAGTGTACATGAACAATACAATAAATGATCAATCAAATACTTTATTGAAATAATCTTGGAAGGCTATTAATTGGATTTATGTGAATAGATAAGTGTATCTAGTTCTAGTAGAAATTTCAACGCCTACAATGTATTTTAGGATGACTTAAACAACTCTATAATTTCATTTAAATGCATGATTTTATAAATATATTTAGGTGGTGCATTTATATGAAATTATATAGTCTAAAAACTTTCTTACATTAAGTTGTAAGTCATATATCCTAAAATACATTGTGCTAGGCACCAAATTTCTACTATTGCTAATTTCACTTATGTGAAAGGATAAGTGAAACTAGTTATATAGTAGAAATTTGGGTGCCTACGATGTATTTTAGGATATGACTTACAACTAGATCTATAATTTCATTTAAATGCATGATTTTATGAATATATGTAAGTGGTGTGCATTTAAATGAAATTATAGTCATACTCTTACATTAAGTTGTAAGTCATATCCTAATTTATACATTGCCCTAGGCACCAAAATCTCTACTATAACTAGTTTCACTTATCCATTTACATAAACTCCAATTACTACCCTTCCAAGATTATTTCAATAAAGTATTTGACTAATCAATTATTATATTGAATGTACACCATCACCAAGCATGACCTATTAAACATTCACTTAGTGTGAGGCATCCAAAAAGCCCAATTATTACCCTTCCAAATTATTTCAATAAATTGTTATTCAATATTCTTCTATATTTGATTGTCATTTTGCACGTTCAATGAATTGACTACATTCGAAGGCTGATATGTCAAAGAGTGAGTCTACAAATACATTTTGAACCCAAGTTTTCTCACATTCAATACATTAAATGATCAATCAAATACAAAATAGTATTAAATAACCATTTATTAAAATAATTTGGAAGAGTAATAATTGGTCCTTTTTTCCATTCTCCATGATGGTATACATTGAATACAATAAATGATCAATCAAATACTTTATTGAAATAATCTTCAAAGGGTATTAATTGGAGTTATGTGAATAGATAAGTGAAAGAAATTGTATTGCCTAACACAATGTATTTTAGGATATGACTTACAATTTAATGTAAGAGTATGACTATAGTTTCATTTAAATGCACCACTTAAATATATTCATAAAATCGATGCATTTAAATGAAATTATATCTAGTTGTAAGGCATATCCTAAAATACATTGTAGGCACCAAAATTGTTTCATTTATCCATTCACATAAACTCCAACTACTACCCTTCCAAGATTATTTCAATAAAGTATTTAATTGATCAATTATTGTATTGAATGTACACCATCACCAAGCATTACCTATTTAACATTCATTTAGTGTGAGGCATCTAAAAATGTCAATTATTACCTTTCCAAATTATTTCAATAAATTAATAATTTAATATTCTTCTATATTTGATTGGCATTTTGCATGTTCAAGTGAATTGAACGAATGAGTCTACAAATACATTTTGAACCCAAGTCTTCCCACACTCAATACATTAAATGATCAATCAAATACAAAAGAATATTAAATAACAATTTATTAAAATAATTTGGAAGAGTAATAATTGGTCATTTTTGCCATTCTCCATGATGGTATACATTGAATACAATAAATAATCAATCAAATACTTTATTGAAATAATCTTCGAAGGGTATTAATTGGAGTTATGTGAATAGATAAGTGAAAGAAATTATGTTGCCCAACACAATGTATTTTAGGATATGACTTACAACTTAATGTAAGAGTATGACTATAGTTTCATTTAAATGTACCACTTAAATATATTCATAAAATCAATGCATTTAAATGAAATTATATCTAGTTGTAAGTCATATCCTAAAATACATTGTAGGCACCAAATTTTCTACTATATAACTAGTTTCATTTATCCATTCACATAAACTCCAACTACTACCCTTCCAATATTATTTCAATAAAGTATTTGATTGATCAATTATTGTATTGAATGTACACCATCACCAGGCATGACCTATTAAACATTCATTTAGTGTGAGGCATCTAAAAAGGTCAATTATTACCCTTCCAAATTATTTCAATAAATTAATTATTTAATATTCTTCTATATTTGATTGGCTTTTTGCATGTTCAAGTGAATTGAACAAGTCTACAAATACATTTTGAACCCAAGTCTTTCCACATTCAATACATTAAATGATCAATCAAATACAAAAGAATATTAAATAACAATTTATTAAAATAATTTGGAAGAGTAATAATTGGCCCTTTTTGCCATTCTCCATGATGGTATACATTGAATACAATAATGATCAATCAAATACTTTATTGAAATAATCTTTGAAGGGTATTAATTGGAGTTATGTGAATAGATAAGTGAAAGAAATTTTGTTGCCTAACACAATGTATTTTAGGATATGACTTACAACTTAATAAAAGTATGACTATAATTTCATTTAAATGTTTAAATGCACCACTTAAATATATTCATAAAATCATGCATTTAAATGAAATACATTGTACGCACCAAATTTTTTACTTTAACTAATTTCACTTACCCATTTACATAACTTCAATTTAATAACTCCAATTACAAGGTACGTTAAAGTAATTAGAGTTATAATAAAAAATTTGTTGCCTAATACAATGTGTTTTAGGATGACTTACAACTTTATAATTTCATAATGTATAAAATTATAGAATTGTAAGTCATATCTATAATTTCTACTAGGCCCACATCCTAAAATACATTGAATAGACACCAAATTTTATACTATAACTAGCTTCACTTAGGGTTGGTGTTTGTGAGCTTTCATTTTTTCATCAATGTTTACTAACTCTTTTGCTCGATCTAAGTCTCTCATAGATTTTGAGTAACATAGGTTATGGTTTAGGTTGTGTACCAAAAAAGGTTTCATTTTTAAAATCTAATATCTCATAGATTCTTCTATTTTAAAAAAATATGAAATTGGTTAATATTACCATATATTTCTACTTTTATTGGTATGGTCAACAAGAGAGCATTAGTTAGTCCAAACGTTTTAGAAAAATCCAAACGTTTTGGATGAACCAAAAGGTTTGGACCAACTAATGCCCTCTTATCAACCATGCCATATTCCTTATTTTTAGATTTCTCTCATTGCATTTATGAAGGGAAGGATAACTATATCCTTTATTTAATGCATTTGTGGATAAAGAGTCACCCTATGCATACATCAGGTTCTTAATTACCTTTGATAATATGAGAAAGTAAAGTATAAGATAATTTGAAAAAGAACAAAGTGAGACCTATGAAGGGAAGGATAACTATATCCTTTATTTAATGCATATGTGGATAAAGAGTCGCCCTATTTCTAGATGGAAATTAAGAACGGCATGAAGCTGCATTGAAACTCACATGCAATTGAGGAGAAAATAGTCTTAAAGATATATAGGAAGTATGTGAAAGGTCAAAACAATTGAGCATAAGTGTCCATTAATATTTATTATTTTCAGCTTGTTAAGATGCAATGAAAGATACAAGTTTCATGGAAAACTAATATTTTGTTGGATATAAAGTTTATGCATTCAGCTCAATACCTACTCCACTTAGAAAGGCAATTATTAGGTTGAAACAACAAATGTTCACTTTTAAAAGGTAAATATAGAAATCACAAAGGTAGATATAAAAATAATGTTTGGATATTGAATTCCAAGAAAATCTATTAAACCTGTAAATAAATAGACATGGACATGGATCATTAATATTGTTCCATGATGTGTTATAGACATGGATCTGAATAGTTTGAACATCTTCTGCAAAAGTATTTGAAGAATAAAAATCAAAAGAAGAGTAGAAATAAATGAAATTATATTATATTAATGCCCATGGATGAGTTAAATAGGTCAGTGGGACTAAGAACATTATCAAGTAATAAGTGAGAATGTCTCGAATTGCAGCATCCATGATATTAAGGAGATGAAAACATATCTAAAGAAAATATTGAATAACAAATAAGCTAATTGCTTTTCTATAAAATAAACAAAATTGTTAGCGAGTATCTGATGTAGAATGTCCACTAGAGTGTCCTAGAATTTTAGGGCATTGTGTGTAATATTTTTATGGAATCAAATAATTTCCAACATGAGCTAAATATGCAACATGCCTAAAATATAAGCATGAATGATCCTTGGTAACAGTGAAATGGTTGGTAAAATAACCATAAAATGTTCCTCCACCTCTCTATATGTTGGGTCTTATAATGCAGGTTGGCCTTTAAGTAGTCAAGTTGAAAGTGCAATTTTTCTATGATATTTATGGTAAATATTCATCATAGCTACAATAAGATGTTCATATGACTTTCATGACTTGCTCTCAAGGGTAAAACACAACATCTATTATTAGACAATGGATAGGCTATATAACACAGTGTTTGTTAGTGAACCAGAAGATAGATCAATTGCTACTACAAATCATCAAATTTAACATATCCACCCTTCGGCAAAATGCAAAGACTACTATTAAACTCCAACCAAGCAAGGATATAACTAGTTGTGGGCCTCAGTTATTTATCGATCTGGGGATGTGTTTTCTCACGAACCATGTGCTACCTGAGCTATGATTTCACATTAAGTTTTGAGTACAGATCTTTGATTGCTACAAGCCTGGTAAACATCCATCTATATAAAGTAGATGAATGTAGGTATGAACTACTATATGGGATTCAAAACATTCTGAACCACATGATGGATATAAAATTATGGAATTATATATTTGTTTGTATTCTATTTATTAAATTGTTTGTTGTTGTCAAGGTTGAAGGGAAATGCAGATACAACCCAGAGCCAACCACCTATATGTGTCTTTGAGATGGGGATAGCTTGCTGAGATAGGAGAGAACCAGGAGCCAGAATACAATCTTCTATGATACCATGGTTCTCTTTGGCTAACACAAAAACCTTCTATTCAACAGATATAGAGACCAAATTTCCTTTTAGTAGTAGATTTGGTAATGTAAACAGCTTATCAAGTTGACACAAAATAAAACTGAGTAGCTTCAAGAAACATGAATTTGAATTGACCATACCAATACACGGTGATTCATGTGGTATCGGCTTAGGGTTCTATTCATGAATGTGGAAGACCAAATCATTTGTTAGTGGATTATGTAGTCACCATTCATAAGCATTATGGGTGAAAAGTACAGTGCAAAAACTCAAATTGTAGAGAAACCAGATATGTAGGGTTTTCACAACGCGTGTGATTTTAGGGGTTTATAAATAAAACCTTAAAATAACATATGAAAAACCCCTAATTTGAAGCTCATAATACATGCTTTAAATTATGGTATACACAAAACTAAAACTTCCCACCAAATACTCCAATGAGGGAAAAACCCCAAAAAATTCTAAACCAATATTCACAGCATTTTCTAGCCTTCTACAGCCTTTTCAATATTCACAAAAATTTATTTGCAATGAATACTACAAATAGAAATAAAATACCATGATACCCTAACTTTCACTTGTAACGAATCAGATCATTCCGAACAAACAGTAAAACACAACATGAAAACAAATGAACTCTCGGCTATCAAAACATCACTAACCAAATGAAGTGATTGAACGCAAAAAAACCTGGGTTCGATCATTTTTGTAGAGCCGTTATTCACTCGACCAGTCTCGACCGCGACCTCTTCAGGCAAACATGCAAAATGAGAATGCTCGGCTTTTTTTATTTATATTAATCCCCTTCGGTGGGAAGGGATTCGACCGAGTAGGTTTCGGCCGAAACATGGAAGCCACATAGGTGCCATGTGGTCACCACGTGGGTTCTACTGAAACCTACTCGGCTAAATCCCTTTCAACTGAAATAGGTACAATAGAATCCGTACGCTTGGCCAAAAAGGTGACACAGGTCTATACTTTTACCCATGGGTGATATAGAGAGAAGTAGAGAGGGAAGGAGAGAGTAAGAGAGAGAGGTAGGAGGGAGGGAGGGAGAGGTAGAGAGGGAAGGGGAGAGAGAGAGAGAGAGAAGGATGAAGTGAATATATTGAGAGAGAGAGATGGAAGGAGGGAGGGAGAGTTAGGGAGGGAGATAGAGAGAAGTAGAAAGAGAGAGTAGGGAGGGAAGGAGGGAAGGATAGAGAAGTGAGATAGAAAGAATTAGAGAGAGAAGGATGGAGAGTTAGAGAGGTAGTTCTTGAGATCAAGGGAGAGAGAGAGAGGTAGAGAAATGGACAGAGATAGTGAGAGGTCTGGAGCATAAGGGATGTGCAAAGAGCGAGATAGAGAGAGGGAAAGATGATAGAGCTTGTTGATTACTGAAATTTGACCTCCTGATTATTAAATTTTGATTAATTATAAAAAATTATAAGATATTCTAAAACTTAGAATTTGCATTATAACTCCTAGAGATTTGAAACCATTTTCAAACATCCTAAAACTATATACATGAAATATAACTTAAATTATAATAAAGTAAATGTCCATATATAAATTTTACCAAAAGAGAAAGAGAATAAGAAAGAATTAGAAACATTTCAAAAGTAAATAATAATGTGAGCAAATTATATAACACTCACATTATGGCTTGGTAATGATTGAGCATAGGCTTGATCACTACCAACCCATAACTTGGGCACATTTCATTATAATACACTTGTGTTTTCTCTTTTATCAGACTAAAAAGTGGAGTGGCCACTTTTTGGTCCCCCATCTTGGTGCACATGCTGATAGCTCTAAGGTAGTGAAGTGATAAGTTAATATGGCATGGGGAAAAAAGTGGTCAATACAATATTAAAGATAGATATATAGTGTTAGAAGAAAACATAGGGGCCATGGAGATTCCTATCCATCAATGCTAGAACAAACTATGTCTCCCAAAGGCAGGGACATTTGCATGGGCGACCCTTTAGAGAAAAATTCTAACAGTGAACAAATTATCAAAAATGGGTTTTCATGGCCCATCAAGGAGTTTGCTATGTAGAAGCTTGAAAGAGGACACAAATCATCTCCTTCTTGGATGCCAATTTTCCTAAGAGTGTTGGATATGGTTATGTGCCAAATTGGGATGGGTAAGCACCCTTCCAAATGATATCTTGAGTCTAAGTCATGGCCAATATTAAACAAGAATGCAATGTTATCATGCATATGGAAAATAAGTCCTTCAATTATGGTTTAAGAAATTTGGAAGGAACATAGCAAGAAAATATTTTAAGAAAGAGAAATGAGCCTACCCTCCTTCCTAAATAAAGTAGAAGTTGTAATTATAGAAGTAGTAAACAAAAGAACAACTAACAAATCATGGATGATTTGGGATAGCAACATAGTGGAAAATTGGTATGGTATGCCTCCACCCTTGGTGAGTGGGGAGACAAATTAGAAAATATCAAAGCTAGAGCAGAGGCCAAATGGGTCATGTTGATGGTCAAAACAACACAACATTAAAAAGAATATTACTATTATGTTTCTCCTGAAAGAGAAAGAGAAAGGAGTGGATAGTTATCCTTCTCTGAGGCTTTGTTCAGGTTTCTAAAGTCAACACACAACCCGATCTCCCCACTTTTCTTACGCACTGGAACTAGATTGGCAACCCACATGGAGTGTCTTACTGGGAAGATGATTCTTGCTGATAAAAGTTTTTGCACTTCCTTCTGTATCAATGGTTCAATCAAAGCATTGATCGGGCGCTGCTTTTGATGAAAGGGCTTGGCTTTTGGTTTTAGTGGTATTGTGTGTGTAATCACAGAGGTGTCAAAAGTCTTCAAATCTTCACAGCTCCAGGCGATTGCCACAATATCTTCTTTTAACACCTCAATTATCTCATTTATGATCTCCTCGGGGCAGGTCTTACCTATAAGGACACTTCTTTCAGGACCTGAATTAGCCAAATTAATAGATTCGTACTTCCTTCCTTCACTTTGCGTTGGAACTCTCTCCTGAGCCTGAGGATCAAAATCAAATATCCTTTCTAAGGCTACCATCCCCTTGGGGATGTTGTTACTCTTTAAATTCATTACTCCTTCCATATCACAACCTTCAGGGTCCCATTCTCCCTAATCTCTATCTGATTCATCTATGATTTTCCCTTCAAAGACATTTGAACTTGCCAAGAAGGAAACTATGTGTTGGTCGTCCTCAAAGACTTGAAAATTCTGAACATTATCAGGGACTGCTGGGATTGAAACTAGCTCAACTGAAAATATTTTCAACTTGGAGTCCTGCATAGGCTCCAAAGTACTAGCAGTAATTGCCAAATCATCTGATTTTGCTCCCTAGGAATCAAAGTAATTCCAAAAGCGTCAAAGTCCTCGATCAGATTCCAAACCCTATTTTTGTAAGCAGCTAATCTTTTATTATGGCAAGTATATTGGTTGTGAACCTGTTTGATAATGACTTCAGAGTCCCCCATCACCATAAGAGATGTGACCTTCTTCTGATGGAAAACATTAAGCCCCTAGCAAATGCTTCGTACTCTACCAAGTTGTTTGTGCAACCAAACTGTAGCCTATAGGAAGCAAAGTAAGTCTTCCCTTTTGGATTGGTTAATTCCACCCTTGCTCCACTTCCTAATTTGGACTTGGAGCCATCAAATTTCAGAATCCATAATTATTCTGGGACTGGGATCTCTTTCTTTTTTTGGCCTACATTCTTTTGCTTGGTAGAAGCATATGGTGGCTCGGACTAGTGCTGATCATCAGTAGTTGAAGGCAACTGGGGGCACAATTCATCAGAAGATTCCCCTAAATTGAAAATTTGTTCAAGAAGTGATTCTTGAACCTTCCCTTGAGCTAGGTCATGATTCAGTACTTTTGTCACCAATGCCCTGGGCATTGGAAGTGTTTCCAAGATAAGTGTAATTGGTAAAGATTGAAATTCCTCAGTCCCTAGTTGTACCTCAAAACACATAATCTAAGTTTGTTCAGGTTGAGACGATAATTCCCTCTAAGCAGAGCCGACTCTTGTAAGGATGGATGCATCCTTTGCTTGAAAAGGAAACTCATTAATAGGGACTTGGGGTTGACACTCACCAGTTTCTTCTACCTAGGAGACATGTTTCAAGATATCTACACAGGGTTGGAAAGTTAACTCAGAATGATCCTGGTAATGAACCCTACTCCAGTTAGGAAGTAGGAGACTCCACATATCAACCTCCTCTCCCAGTACCAACCTATCCCATTGTAATTTCATTATTAGGACTTGCTTATTAACAACAATCATTGGGTCATTTTGCTCTGAGAGAGGTGGGTCATCAGAATGAAGTACTGAAAAAGTCATGATCTCCTCCTGCTTGTAAACTCCTATCTCGGTTTCGAAATAGGCTACTTCATTGGGGGATTCATACTCAGTAATCAAGTGTTTGAGCTTGGGCTCACTTTCAATTTTGATCTGGCTTGCTATCTTTTTCCAGGATAGCCACATGTGTGAGAAATCCAAAGAAAAATATCCACCTAGACTTTTCATCAAGTCCCTGCTTAAGAGCATCCCATAGGTTTCTGGGATATCTGCGACTTGGATATCCACATAAGTTTCGATCCTTGGATCAGATCCAATATGTACATGGATATTTTTTAGCTCTCCTACCACATTAACTTTTTTTTTTTCTAATTGGATAACCTTTTTATTTGTTTGGAGTGGGCTCAGACCCAGCTTCCTACAAATGGAAAATGGCATGACATTCCCCGACGCCCCATAATCCAGCAGACAGTTATGTAAATTCTTTCCAAAAATTCTCAGACTTAGCAAGAAAGGTGGAGTACCAATTTTTCCTTTATAAAGAGTTGCATTCATCTCATTAGCAGGAGTCACCTTTTCTCTTCCTTTTGACCTGTCTACTTCCCCCAAGGCTTTCAACAGGATTTCCTTTTGAGTCAGGCACCATTTCAAAATATCAAAGAAAGACATTGAAGTCTTCTACCTCTGCATCTCAGAAATAATATCAAATTATGTGTTATAACTTGCACTATACTTGAAAACACCAAATGAATTAGCTTTGTTATGGGATTCAGGTGGACCCTTCAGTGGAGGAGGGTTGTTATCAGCACCCTGATTCAGAGGCACCATATGGTTAGGTGGTGCTGATGTAGTGAATGGACCCTTATTCTGATTTCTTAGAAAGTGTCCTCCCTTTGTCTGAAAGGTTTGGGCATCATACGTGTCTTCCTGAAATATGCTAACCAATTTTTTTGAAGGAATAACACAAAATAACCAGCAATAGATGATTGGATTAGCGTTAGCCTCAAATTAAAATCTGAACTTGAATGGAAGATACTGAACTTGAACTGAAGAAACTAAACTTGAATAGAAGAACTACTCAACGTCAAGAATGTGCACTCAAGATCCCACTGAGGGCGAGGTGCTAACATATGACGGAGTCTAAAAATTGAAATTATGAACTAATAGGCGGATAACCAGCCATGAGAAACAATTCCACGCTACCACCAAACAGTGGGGGGAAAAGATTACAAATAAAAGCAATTCATCCGCTGCGGCGGGCATCCACAATGCTGTGGGGATTCACCACTATGAGTGGGTATAAGATATTACAATCAATTTAACCTCACTGGCGGTAAACCATCCAGGGGACTTAGGTGAGAAGAAACAGAAAGAAATTGCAGCAAATTAAACTGGAACAGTACTACTGTTTACAGTTTGTACAATGTGGAATAAGCTGCAAATTACATAGGAAATATAGTAATCTTCATACACAAGATTAAGAGATGATTTTCAATGATATTTTAACTCTCTAACAGCTGCTAATGAATCAGAAATCATAACTTCAACAATCTGATGTAAAAACAGTGAACTGGAAATTTCAATCTACAACTGTGAGAATTAATGAAATTATCATAACTCACTCAATTCTTCTCCGAATAACGTGAAATAAGTTGCAAATGCTTCTTACAAGTCTGGCGCCCAAGTTAGAATCCAGAAACAATAATCAAAGTCTCTACTTTATTTGGCACGAATCCCAATGTAGCTCTAAATGGTACGGCCCCTTGAGAAAATCGATTTTGCAAGATAAAATCAACAACTTCAAATAAAATTCTGATTTTTGGTGGAAGTTGGCGCCTCAAGTCAACAATTTGATTAAGAAAATACCCATAACGAAACAAAAATCACTCCACAAGATATGAACAGAAAACAACTTCAGCTGTAGCAAAACCAGGAACTTCAAAACTGTAGAATTCACCAAAATTCTCAACCTTTGTTGCTCAATCTGCTAGTCTGATGTGAGAAGCAGCAATGTTCCAACTAGGTGTTGTATTTCAAACACGAAATTGGGAAGGGGCTAGGAGGTAGCATCCTCGAAGCAATAGCAAAATGTCCATAGTCATTTTGACAGCATAACAGTAAGGTAATTGATGGATGATAATGCTGGAGCCAAGACCTTCAATAAATAAGAACTCAACAAGACTCTTCAAACGCCTGAGAAGCAGCCCAAAAGACACAAGAGACTCCTCCAATTCTCAAGACCAGTCAACTTCTCAAGTGGCGTCCCAAAAGGTCTTCAAATATTACACTTTATTCAAAAATAATAAAAGTGGCGTCCACTTTAAGATAAAGAAATATTTGAATAAAGATGAATTAAACTTTTGATGAGGGCGTACCCTTCATGGCCCCACTTTAAAACAACTTTAAGTTAACTCCTTAGGCCAGGGTGGGGGTCAACAGTGAAATAGAACAAAATGCCATTAATATAATATTTTTGCCAACTGA
Source organism: Sequoia sempervirens (assembly GCA_007258455.2). Lineage (NCBI taxonomy): Eukaryota > Viridiplantae > Streptophyta > Pinopsida > Cupressales > Cupressaceae > Sequoia > Sequoia sempervirens. Next base: position 295,588 of record VDFB02032749.1, read on the forward strand.
AGATCAAACCAAAATATAACAACTGCTCCAACTGCTAAGGATTAAGAATAGACAACTGCAACTGCCACAACATGCATTTACTAAAAATAGTAAATAATATGAATGCCACAGAAAACCAAGCCCAAGAAACCCTAATTTTCACCTCATTCCAGTCTACGGGTTCCGGAATAGACTGAAGAACTGCAAAGTTGATCACTGATGAGAAGGGGACATTACACTTCCTCTGGTTCATTCTCACTTTGCATTGGGAATGAAGGTTCTTCCTCAAAGAGGTCATAAGTCATTGTTGTATCTACTGAGCCACCTCCTTTGTTTGAATTTCCCTGGAATGTTTGGGCATCTGCCTATGCCATCTTCACGACCTTCTCCATTTCAGGGTAGTTTACCTCGGAATGAGTTGCAATATCATGCAACCTGCACCAGTTAGTCATAAAATTGAGGTCATCCAAATTTGCAACATGTGGTATGTCCTCATTAGCTTGATAATTAAAAGCACCTAGGGTACGGTCAGAGTCTCTAGTACCTAGCTATGCCTCTAGGGTCTCGAGCCAGCGACCGTACCCAATTCTTTCTCTACGAGATGTAAAAGATTTTTCATGTCCATTGTGGTAGCTGGAATTAGGACACCACACTGGACGGTACTGTCAAACGACGTTAATGGAGCTCGGATGCAGTGCTAAAAATGCGTGAACAAATACACATTTGCTTGCATACACACACTGCGCACTATTTACAGCCTTCTTCTCACTTTATCGCCGAATGAACGTTTCCTTGGGATTAAAGCATTGCCGCGCAGGTGCCTTGGGATGCGATATCCACGAGTAACATTAGAAGAAAAATAGTTTAATAGGTAGATGCTTATTTTTTAATCCCGAAGTCTGCTTTGGAATTTGGGGAAAATGTTTTGTTTATTTTATGGTAAATTGAAAAGGTCATTGTAAAGCTTAAATGTCTTTAGTCGCGGAGAATCAAAGGGCGAAAAAGGTTGGTTAGATAGGTGTCCTGTCACTATCTCGCTATTAATTTTTATGCCTTTTTAGCACTGTATTCGACCTCCGTTAACGTCGTTTGACAGCACCGTCCGGAGTGGTGTCCAATTCCACCTACGACAAATAGACACGAAAAAGATTTTACATCTCGTAATAAAGAATTCGGTAGATACCTAGGCACAACGTTATCTAGAGAAACATTGGCTTCCGGTTTGTGTTCCACGTGTGAGCAGCCCATTGGTAAATAAACTGTCCAGAGGAAATATGCCACGAAAGATGATCAGTTGTTTTGCACGTGATCGCTGGTTCGAGAGCTTACAGGCATAGGTACTAGGGACTCTGACTCACAGATTTAATATTATTAATAAAAGAAAGGTACGACATGTGTAACAGGATTTTAAAGGCTTTCAAATTGGCAGGAGTAGTAGGTAGAGAGCTTGAGCTTTTCCAGCGTGAATTAATGTTTGTTAAACAATATGGCCGCCAGCTAAGGGTTGTGGGGTCGTGGACAATAATAAAATGTTTAAGAGGGATACACACTAAGGGGGAGCCGACTAACTCCTAGGACAAAACGGTACTTGCCTTATTGGAAGGATTAAGACAATAACGAGTCACAATCAATGCCATTAATGTCGAACTCAGAAAGTGTCTGACCAAGAAATGTACAAACACAGACTTCTGGATTAAAAAATACCAAGAAAAGTATAAATGCAGACTTCTGCATTAAAAAATACCAAGAAAAGTACAAAAGCAGACTTCGGGATTAAAAAATAAGCATCTACCTATTAAACTATTTTTCTTCTAATGTTACTCATGGATATCGCATCCCAAGGCACCTGCGCGGCAATGCTTCAATCCCAAGGAAACGTTCATTCAGCGATAAAGTGAGAAGAAGGCTGTAAATAGTGCGCAGTGTGTGTATGCAAGCAAATGTGTATTTGTTCACGCGTTTTTAGCACTGCATCCGAGCTCCATTAATGTCGTTTGACAGTACCGTCCAGAGTGGTGTCCTAATTCTAGCTACCACAATGGACACGAAAAGCTTTTACATCTCGTAGAGAAATAATTGGGTACGGTCGCTGGCTCGAGACCCTAGAGGCATAGCATGGCTTCATTGGTTCATAGCTCTAGTTAAAAGCACTGGTTCAAAGTTCCAATCAAAAGTGTTCAGCACCGGCTGAGAATTACCAATCAAAAAATAAAATAAAATATTATTATATTATAATATTCTTAATAATTTATTATGTCGAAGGCATCCCCATGCTAAGGTTTTGTAATCCCTTTTCATGCCCAACGATGGAGATTGCTCGATAGGAGATGAACTACGATGAAACAAATCTGAGCGGTTCATAATTTTCTGCCATTTTCTCATCTGTTTTTGCCCTTTTTCAGCTTTCCCCACTCCTGAAACTCTTCCTTGTTGGTATTTACCTCTTGCTTCTCCACCTGCATTCCTAATTGACGAGGACATAGTAGTTATTGCAGAATTTATCGTAGCCAGCGGTAATAGGGTTTCGTACATTTTTCTTGCAAACCTTGCACAATTTTTCTCATTGGCATCCTTAACAACAAACACAATTTAAACCTTCTTTCTGAACTCTTATGTGGGTTTAACAAAAAGGCATTGATTTTTACAGTAGTTGAACTTTCTTTGTAATAATTAAAGGGCTTAATGCTTCAAGACTTTAATTTATGGTACCCTCATTGTGCTAATCTATAGAATTGTTGTTCTAGGTTCACTGTTTGTCTGGAGACTACAATTTTTCTTGCTTCCTCTGGAATCCTAGAAGAGTCTTGGAATGAGATATGTACTGTTAATAGTGAAAACAAAGGTCCATTTCTTCTGAAGTGACATCAAGGTGTAGTGTATATGGCTTTTTCTTCACTTTATATGGAAGTCAGCGATGGCATAGATGAAGAGTGCATTATCCAGAACGCAGAAATAGTCTCCTCTCCCAGCCTCAAGGGCGATGATGATAAGCTGGCCCTTGTTCATAAAGGGGCTTTCAACCGGTTTCAATATATTCTGGAGAATATAGATCTCCAAGCCTAGGCAAACCAATATCCCTAATGACTTGTTCATGAATTATTCAGTGCCATTAGTGAATAATCTTTTTTTGCCTTATTTGATCCGTTAGGTGCAAGCTTTAAGGGATCAAGCCATAATTTTTGGGGACCACTCCATAGGAGGTGCAGTTGCAACCTTGACCACTCTCTTATTTTTGGGAAAGGGGGTTCTCAAATCCTTTAGTGGGAGATGCTAGGTTTGGGCAGGAAATTGTTCACCAGGATTGGTCTGGTTGTGTGATGTTATTTATCACTGCAGCCAATGACAGTAGTATGCTAAATTACAAGCATTATTTTCATTTTAGTAAGCATACTTTAAAACCCTATTGAAATCTTATATTTAGGCTGCATCTCTCCAAATTGGAGAAGTGAAAGGTCAATACCAACAAAGAAGACTTTGGAGGAGAGGAAACCAATAGCAGCGACAAAGCAGTAAAAAATGTAGGATTCCTCTATTTTAATTTGTGAGCAGTTTTTGTTTTCTCTTATTCCTCATTTGTTTGAGGCTGCTTACTTCAGTGTGAAAATGTGTCATTGTTTGTGTCGTTGTTGATGGCATTCCATGAGATCACATTATTTAGAGGCAGTTTGTCAAATAATTCACGTGCCTTGTCTATGCTAATTCTCTTAATCATGCAATCTAACAACCATCACACATGGCATTAGGCTAGACAAATAGTGTGATGTTATTTATCACTGCAACCAATGTCAGTAGTATGCTAAATTACAAGCATTTCTCCTGATGAAAATTATGGTAGAGATAATCATATGTGTAATAATGTTGTTATAAGAGAACAAGATGTGGACAAAGTTGCAAAAGAGTTTATTGTGCAGTTCTATAAGAATTTGCAGATGTAGAACATGGTGGAGGATCATACTTATCAAGGCTATCTAGCAAGGAGTGTCGTGTGAATGAATAGGGGTTGTCCTGATTTTTGATAGAATATTGGTGTCAGGAATTCAACGAGAAAATTATAGATATAAGGGTCATTAAGTATAAAGGGAATTAATTATAAAAATCAATTAGTCCTTATGAAATGTCCTCATTTCCTTTTTTTGGAATTCAACTTGTTAGGCTCTGTATATCATGGTTATATTCATTGAATGTAGCAGCTTCAGATTTTTGTAAATAGTTGTTAGCAGTGAAGGATGATAAAAATGATCTTAAGCATGATAAATGATTTGTTTATAATTTGAAGTTAAAAACTTTTTGAGATTTCATTATAGTATTCTTATCAAGGCTCCAAGAAGTTTAAGAGTCCTAAATAATTGATTTTTTTTGTCTTTAATTCTTTTAGAGATGTAGTTTTTCTGAGCTTGGTTTGCAAATTAATTCATCTAGGAATTGAACCTATTTTCTAACTAAGTGTAGTTTTGGTAAGATGCAAATGGGATTTGGTAGGATTGATGGAACTTCAATTTAGTTGGTTTGGTATTAAGAGCTGCTAGAACATATATTATGAGAGTGCCCACCATCACCACAAGAGTGATTGATGCTTAACAGCCTTGTTGAAGGAAGGCTCAATGGCTGGAATAAACCTGACCTGTTCAAAACTACAACCTGGTTCAATATAGGTGATTGCTATTTAATAAATAGTCCATGAATTTGAAAAAAAATGTCTTAAATTTTTACGTCAATATATAAATAGAAAAATTGATCTATTATTCAATGGCGAGATATGAATGGAGTTGATGACTGATTAAATAAAGACTGGCCAGTTGGAAGAGGGACAAAGTAGAAGTTGTGTAGAGCTTATGTAAGAAAACAAAGAAGTGAATTTTTGAATTTTTTGAAAATAGTTAGAAGTCCAATTCTATTGTAATTCGCTTGGAGGTATGCAGTGCCATCAAATTGAGTTCTTAAGCCTGGTTAGTTGCGAGATGGTTCACTGAGTGGAGCAAAACTCTAATAAGATGGTTTGACTATTTCTGCTTTTGGATATAGTGTGTGCAGGCCATAAAAAAGTAGATGATTTTAGTTTGAACCAGTATTTGTGACTTGTGGGATTTTGCAAATTTAGATATTGAAACTAGATTAGGAAATGTATTTACAAGAATTCTATTTGGTCGCCTGCGTAATTAGATTGCTCAAAGAACTAGCTTGTTCTTTGGCACTCTCCACCAAAGAATCTCGTAGCAAACAAAAATGAGTTGTCTTAAGATATCAGAAACAAGAGATCTACTTATTTTTATGTGATGTTAAATGATAAATGAATTTGCAATCTACAGTAATAGTTGAATTCTACAAACAAAAGTAAATAACTCATACCCGAGCAACTATAACTCATGCAATGGTCTTCTTACTTGGCTCTACAAGCTCTCCAACAATCAAAAGTTCGTCTAATATATAATAGGCCTAACAACAGTTTCAAAACAGATAAGCTACATGTCCTAAATTATATGTAAGTTTTAACATTAGATAAACAATATTTGAATGAATTAACAAATGACTATCCTACTCTGCCCAACATTTTAAATATTGAAGTAGGGGCAAGTTAAAATCTACTAAAATGAGTGCACACTTTTCGAAAGTAGGACAATTTTGCACCTAGGGTTTATTGATTCAATAAATATAGTTACCATTTAAAGGACATAAAACTCTCTCTCTCTCTCTCTCTATATATATATATATATATACACACACACACACACCATCTAAAAGACTTCTTTTAACTTAATATTTATATTCTTATAGAGGATGCAAACTCAACAATTAACAAAGTAAATCTATTTGTTGTCCACCTAGTAGTTTAGAGGATGTGAACCCCTTTATTTTAAAGAAAAATAAGACCACCATAATTTTTTGAGTTGAATGAAAGGATATCCTAAAGATTCAATAACTTTAAATCTTGAAAAGCAAAGTAAATCTGTTTGCTGTCCACCTCCTCTGCTCTTTGACTTGAATAAAAGTGCATCAATTAGTTTGTCATCATATTTTGGGTTTTGGTAATTACATATTGGTAATTAGTTTTTCATCAATTAAATCTTGAAAAACAGAGTAAATCTGTTTGTTGTCCACCTCCCATGCCGTTTGTTGTATTTTGCAGGTTTTGACAATGTTGTATGTGTGTTCTACAGTTTCGAGGATAATTTAGTACTTTTCAAATCATGGTTTAGAGTTCTTGAAAACTTAATAATTCACTTTCTCTATATAAGAAGCTGCTATCCCCAAAATTTGCTTGCACAAATAGATTAGGGACAACATGTGGGACTAAGTTCCTTGTCTATTGTGGTGGGACATTTCCCTTTATTAAGACCTGTAGGAAATTTATGCATGGCAGTGTATTTGAGAAAACAATTGAGTGAATCCATTGAAAACTCAAAAGTGAATGACATGCTTTAATGGGAAAGTGAACCATGTTGATAAATTGTAAATTTCTTTTACAGAGTTAATTTGACAGTAATAATATTACAAATCATTTTACATAACAAATGTAAAAATTAGAGTTAATTTAAATTTAAATCTTACTTCGGCAGTTTAAAAATTATGTGGAAAGTGTTTTTTATTTCCTCTTCCATTTTCAAATTTGGGCTACCCAAAATAATAGATTTGCAAGTGACATTTACAATTTTAATGTTTAGACAACTATCAACCATGGTATTACAGTACTATGGTATTGCAATATCATTGATAGTAAAATCCCTACAATACTTCATTTTTCATGAGGCGTAGCACTGCTATAGAGGTTGGTTTAGATGTATCCAAAGCCACTTCAACCACACACAAATTGCAACTGTATATCAAAGAACTGTTAAATTTGGTTTAGGATACAAAGGGAAACATTATAACTAGGTTTATGGACCTTTTTCTACCACATTGTAGAATTTTTGGCTTTCAACTTTCAGTGTAATGGACCCCCTTTATCAACAACATTGAATAAGTTGTTCTGTTAGCAATTAGATAGGATTGAATTTTCAATTAGGAATGTTTGTGTTTAAAATAAGGTGGTTGGGTCTTCAGTTAGGTGGTAGCTGTGTCTTTATGTCTAGCATGCTTCTGCTTTGCAAGTGTTATGAACCAAATCTCAAATGAAAACAGAGAATTGATACAGTCAAAAAGTTAAAAAGTAAAAATTCAAATATGAAGATGTGAAAAAAAGTTTTTCCCTTGATTTTACTTATTGAACTGAAATTTGAATCAGTGAAAAGGAACTACAATATGTAGGTAGCAAAAAAAACACACCAAAATTGGAAGGAAAAGAAATAGGTTGTAACACATGCTCTTCTTGCTACACTAACCAATTTCATTTTATTTTGTTTTATTACAGGTCACTTTAAGGGTAGCATTGTTTTCAAAACAGTTTCCAGTCCCCCAAATCTCATGGCCACAGACTTGATTTTCAAATTGTTCAAGATGCCCATATGCACTTCCACCAAAGGCTCCACCAAATGAGATCTCAGTGGGGATTTGTTTGAGTTCTTAATGACATGCAATAGTCATATGGAAAATGGAACAGGTTGAATTGATAATATTTGGAATGTGGATTTTCACTTTGTAGTACTCCTGACTTATTCGGGTCACAGTCTTTATTCTATGTTTTCTGGGTGTAGATTTATTTTTCTGCATGTTTGAAGGTTTTTGAATTGTGGATTTTGGTATTTTTAGAAAGATTTTTGTATTGCTACAAATTTAATATATTTAAAGGGTATCCTTTATTAGTTTCCTTTTCCGAGTTCAGAGTGTGCCATTCAGTTTGTGGATGGTTGTTGTGGATTTTGACATTTTTAGAAAGATTTCTATATTGCTACAGATTGAATATATTTATTGGTTTTCTTTTTTGAGTTTCAATTCAGAAAAGTACTTCAATTACAGCTGTCTATTGGTCTTCCCATTTTCAAATGAAGAAATTAAACAAAAAAAAATCACTATATTGTCTTGGCATACCCATTGCACCTGGGGCGATTGCTAGTTAAATATTATTAAGATATAACCTCGAGGCGTTATTTATATAATCGTCGGTCTCCCAAGTTCCTATCTTCTCAACACTGAAGCTAATTGGTTATGATCTACGAGGTTTTTTTCTGTTTTGCCCATGTATTCGAAGCTGTCCTTGTAGTCGACGAAGCCCTTGTAGTTTTTCATGGTGAAGAGCTAGTGTAGTGCTTGCAGGTGTAGGCGATCCACACCACGAATAAGTTGGATGGGGTCGTACACATGCAAAAGCTTTGTAGTTTTTCATGGTGAAGAGCTAGTGTAGTGCTTGCAGGTGTAGGCGATCCACACCACGAATAAGTTGGATGGGGTCGTACACATGCAAAAGCTTACTTTCAAAGCCCTAAGAAATTCACCATTGCCAATAAACAACTCTATTTGTTGACTAGCATAAGTATTTTGGGGTTTTCTTCGCTTGTGGCGGATGGACATTTTAATCTTAAATTTGTGTGTTTGACAAGCTATTTTAGAGGGTTTGTGCAGGGAAGCGAGCAAGCAAAGATTTCGCGACAATCTCTGGCTCGTGCTTGAATGACGAGAAAGGGGATGTTCACAGAGAACAACTAAGATGTCTTACGAGAAGAAACATTGAGGTGGAACAAATAAAAAGGGAGAAGATGTTCACATTCAGATTTCTGCTCTCGAATCGCTCCAATTTGAGTCTCACTTTGGGGAACCCCGACGAAGAGATAACAATATTTCCGTCGCCTCCACTTCAGTACCGTTAAGCTACGCTGCAATTTCAAAAAAAGGGAGCTGACATTTGGGTGCACGTGAATGGATAAGAGTATATACATGGAGGCGGCGATGGAGGAGGCGAGGCGGGCTCTTTCCCAACTGGAAGTTCCCGTGGGGTGTGTGATTGTTGAAAATGGTCAAGTCATTGCGCGAGGGAGCAACGCCACCAATCACACTAGAAATGCAACGAGGCACGCTGAGATGGAAGCTATTGATAATCTTCTTCATCTCTGCCGAGCTGCCCATCTCACGCAACAGCAAGTCGCTCAGCGCTTCGCAGCATGCGAGCTCTATGTCACCTGCGAGCCCTGCATCATGTGTGCTGCTGCACTGTCCCTCCTCGGGATCACGCGTGTTTTCTATGGCTGTGCAAATGACAGGTTTGGGGGATGTGGGTCTGTCATGGAAGTGCACAGGCATGGCTCTGGCACTTGCGGGGACAATCAAGCTGAGGAGAAGGGTAGAGGGTTTACATGTGTCGGGGGGTTAATGGCCGATGAGGCGGTTCATCTATTTAAGAGTTTCTATGAGAAGGGGAACCCTAACGCTCCAAGGCCTCACAGGCCTCTCAGTTGAGAAATTGGCAGCATGTATTCCTGTCAAATTGAAGGCGTATGTTGCAGAACCATTTTTCATGTTTTGTTGACAACAGCCGTGTTTCCTTTCTAGGTACACTAAGATTTATTTACTGATGAAACATTAACATGTTTAATTCAAAAAAAAATTGTTGACGTTTTTCAGTCCCTCATATGGCCAATTTTGACTTCCTGTACTTGTTTCTCGGTGGTCTTGTATCCCTTTCAATAAAGCCTCTCTTCTTTGTATAAGAGGTTTTTTGTAATTGTTTTCTGAAAAATTTGATTTTCGTCTTAATTTTCTCCCCCTTCCATTCAGGAGCCAGATATATGCAATTGCAGGCTTTGGATGAATAGTTTTATTATTTTTCCTAAAGGTGTTTTGTATTGCTAATCTTTTTGAGCCTGAAGTTTGGCGAATGTGCCCTTGGGAATAGTATTTTACTAGATGAAAATTCTAGTTTAAATACATTATACTGTTATACTATTTTTTATGTATCGCACTAACTTGATGTTGTGACCAGATTCGTTTTACACTTCCTATTTTTAAAGTAATTGCATCAAGGTTTGTGGTAGACAGATATTGCATAGTTGTTTAACATGTTAGGTGATATTTTATGTCATTTTGGTAAGCCCATAATGTTGTGTGTTCTGTGCTGTATCAGAGATTTCTGTGATAACATGATGCACATTCTGCAAAAAAATTGTCACTGGCAATTATTCAAAATGTGTAAAGTTTTGCACGTTCTAGATTTGTTAAATTCATTTGACAGATCTTTATCTATTTTTAGAACTTAACGAGCTTACCATTTAAACAATTATGATATATAGAGTCAGTTTTCCTTTTATCACACAAATCATGTGCATTGTTACAGTAGCTTAGTCATTGATCCTGGGACTCAAGATTGTTTGCATTAAAAGGGATTTGTTAGGCTTGAAAATAGATAATGATGTTCCTTGTTCCTTGTTAGCTTGAGCTTAAAATCAGATAATTAAGTTATGTTGTTGCAAATTGGTTTGTTTGTCAATATGATTGAATTCCTTGTCTCTTGGCATGATTCAAAATAATTGTCTAATATTTGGATTTCTTTGCTTTATAAGCACAAGCAATCTATACCACCTAACATTTTCACACCTCATATACTGATTTTCTAACTCCATATTTAGCCTTTGAGCAATAGTGCATGATCACAAGACTAGATGCATATTGGAAAGAAACTTGGGTATCGTCCCATAATTCAAGAAAGGTTTGTATTAAAAAAAGACCTCTATCCCTGCATTCTGCAATTTTTGAGTCTGATATTTAATGGCAATGCTTAATTGCTAAGTTTGATTGTCTAGGTTTGTCATTTACCTAGAGACTAAACATTGACGGGGCTTAATTGGGATGGGTGAAAGCTTAATCCAACTTTGTGTACTTTTAATGTTAATGATCAATTTTCTTGCAAGGTGATTTTTCACTGCAGCCAAGGCTGAACACTGCTAAACTTTTGAATCATTTGAATTTAATGATGAGATGGGTTTCTGAAAATAGAACTGAAGTATTTCTCTCTTAGAGCATATGCAGCATTTGATTTTGCCTATATTTTTCTTCTAATAATTGCTCACAAGTTTGGCTATAAATGTGAGTCACTGACCAGGGGCAGGAGAGTTTCTATGATAACATGTTGCAAAATAGTTGAAGGTTTCAAAGAGGATGCATTAAATATAATTTTTTGGTCAGAGATGGGGAACAAAGAAATTTTTTTATTGACAGAAGCCACAGAATGGAGAAATGGGCTTCTTCCACTTTTAGAGAGTATTTTTTGAACTTCTCAATCAGTGTTATTAGTTCCTGCCATGGAACTATACCATCGGCAATGCTTTTAAACAGTGACTGATTGTTGCTCTAACTACCAATTACAATTCAATTTTTTTTAAGATTTGTTTTCTGTTAGTAGGTTGAGTCAGTGCTGCACGTTTTTTTGATTGAACATTTTTTGCTACTCTGTGATTGGGGCTCAATTTGTCAGAGGCTAGTGTAGTGTTACGAGGCAAGAGAAGGCGTAAAAACCTAGTCTTATGTTTCTGTTTTGAAATGTGTAGCATTGCATGGAGCTATTGCAGGATGCAGATACAGGTAATCAGTGGTTTGGACAGTTGGCAATTAGGGTTTTAAGCGTGGTTTGGACATACTGGCAGTCTCTGCATGCAGAGGAGATGTGGAGAGGCATTCTATAGACAGTGTTGCTGGAATGTGGGGCATTCGTTGCCAGAAGCCAATGGCAGTATTAAAACGAAGGGCATTAAAAAATACATCTACAAAAACATTTTTCTTGCAGTTTACAGTAGCATGGTGGTAGCGTTTTCATTGTGCAGAAGTGGGAAATTGAGTCCAAGGCTGACTGTGGGAGCTGTAGCTGGTATACATTAGGTTAGCATTTTGCATTCTTCACCCTGCACAATATATATTAATGCTATTTTGCTTGCTTTGATGTCTGAAAACTTGGATGCAGTAACATTTTATCACTCTTGCATTTCATTTTCCCTTTTGCAAGGATTTCATATCTCCTGTCTATTCCTCAAGATAGAGCCAACTAACAAGTTTCCTATTAGCCTTCGTCAGTAATCAATGAGATCAACAAAAAACAAGAAGATATAGACAATAGCAAATTGTTTCCTATTTAAAATAATAATGAAAACTTCACATCTGCTGCGAATTAAATCTCATAAGGCAAGAACCATTTCTCCTGTTTATTTAATTTATTTGATTATTTCGATTAAATATTTAGCTGCTTACAGTGGGCAAGAATGACCAATGGGACTGGAAAGTGTGCATGGTCAAAGGTCCCAATGGAAGCGAGTAGCGCATTTCCAATGAAGTAACACATAACTGAAGGAAAACAATATTATGAAGTAGCAAAAACCTGACTAAACAAAAGCACAAAATAAATAAAACCCTATGCTGCAGTGCATGATAACCCAAAACAAAGCCAAACAGCCACTTTTGTGACATTCAAGGTCCAGAGGAAGCTGGTTATTTGTTTATAACTTTATACTGATATCTGTTTAAGGCAGCTGACACAAATACTTTTTGTACCATGAAGGATCAAATATATGTCATTAGATAACAAGCTTTTGTGGCATGGGCTTTCTACATTCTGGAGGTACACTGTTTTAATATATGTCTCATTTACAGGTGGTGTGCATTGCAAAAGACAAATAGCATTCACAGGATACACTTCAATAGATGGCTTCACTTTTATTGTAGGAACTCTCTCTGAACCTTTTTTGTGGAGACTAAAAAAGAGGAAAATCTGTGACAATGCGGTCCCAGAACATAGATATGAAGGAAATTAAGTTAGTCAATTTCAAATTGGCCATCTAAACAAGCTCTCATGTCAAATCCTACTGATTTGAATTTTATAATCTGCTTCCATTGCATTTGGCAGGATATTAGTAGGTACACCTAAAATGTTGGAGGAAGGCTTCTACCAGATGATTTGGATATTGAGGAATGGCTAGATACAAAAGATCCCTGAGATGTCTATGTGCCTGGATAATTTTCCTGATTGTAGTTACCTTACTGGAGTCATACACATGACCATCCTATTTTATTTGTAGAATATTGGAAAGCTTGTATGAGTAGCTATTTTTCATGCAATTAAAGTTTATATCACCTGAATGAAAAAATCAGCTTAAGATAAAATTATTTAGGTACAGTCTGAAAACATATAGATCTCTTGACTAGAATTTGAGTGTTCCATAATCTACCCATTTTAACTTTGTTGTCATTTAAATTATCCTGAAAAATTCTCTGTTTAGATTTCTATTGAAGTGGAAGCCTGGATAAGTAAAATGCATACAATAACTGTCCTTGTATGATTTGTATGCTTAGTAATGTTACATGGAGAATGAAATTAACTCTTGCTTTTTCATTTTTTTTGCTTTCTTGGATCTTTAGTAAGTGTCACAGAGTTGAAATACATCAGACAATGCTTTTAGTTGAATTATTTCAATGCTCAAACCAAGGTTTCCAGCTCTCACAGGCAAGGTGTGCATTATTGCAACTTCCAAGAGGTGGTTCCTTTGAATGCTGGCAACATTTTTTCTGCAGAGGATAATATCCCTGTCTTGAACTGGGATGATTGACTTCTCAGCACATTGAACAAAACCCAACCTACAAATCCAAGAGTAAATGCAATAGTGCTCCTCCCCCATCAAAAGGGTTAATGCATCCGACGTCGTTGCAGATGAAATATTATCTGAAAATAATGTAACTAATGAAGATGTTAGCATATTAACTCATCAAGGAGATACCCCCGTTGATGCAGCTTTGGTTGACTTCTTCCAGATCCGATTGAGATAATTCTAATATAGCCTCCAGCTATTAAATTGTATTTATTGTATTCTTTGTCTTGGCCGACATGAGACACCTGAAGAGTCACGTCTCTAATTAAATATCATTTAATGTTTGTGTATTTGAAAGGACATTACTCTCCACCAAGGCCGACATATCGTCTTGGTGTATTGCGATTTCAAGAGGCACGAGTTACTATGAGGACGACTTACCTTTTATTGGATGCATCTCTTTGAAAGGTCTTATTTCTTGTTGCTAGCCGACTTGTATTAAAAAGGTGGCGTCCCTTCATTTTGTATATATATGGATCGGTCTTCTCATTGTAATTATCAAGTCAAGCTTCAAGTCTTTCCTTTATGCAAGTGCGTATTCTTCCAAGAGTAGTTTGTGAATTCTAAAAGGGCAGAGTGAAGATCAAGTAAGAGCAGATTACTTGTATGATATTACTGCCATTGCTGGTGCAGAATCTTGGCCTTGTGATTGGCCTCATTGTAAAGAATATTGTTGCCATTTTTTATATATATGTGATATAATTGTTGCTGGGTTTTTCTCCCTCAAGAGGAGGGTTTTCCCAGGGTATACTCTATGTTTGTGTATCTATTTTTGATTTAATTTCTGCCTTAATAATCCGATCGTATAAAAGCAACATGGTATCAGAGTGGGTCTGTGAAAAGATCTGATCAGGTTAGTTTAAGCTTCTATGGAAGAGTGTGAGAATTACGACAGTGTGTACTATTTCTTTTTATCATGTTCGATGGACAAAAGTGTATCAACTTGGAGTCGGAATTTTCTGTTAAGTCGTGTGAGGCTTTTGTCACACATATTTGGCACTGTCGGTGGTTACTTGCTGAAGCAAGATGTCGTCAAATTGCTTTTCGGTAACAACCTGTGAGAATCGTCTCAGGAGACCTCTGAAGGAGTTGCATCGGTAGGAGAAGCTCAAAGTCCAAATTAGTTTCATCGCTATCTCATCTTGCTATGTTGTCGAGCAGTTCTTCATTTACAATCTCTTACAATTTGGAGGCTCGATATTGAGATCGGGTGCTTGAGCAAGTTCTTGGATGCCGAGAATGGGTACAATCGCATCAGCCTTGATATCATCCGGATCTACTGTCGAATGTTCAAGGGAGCGCTTCAAACCTGGCTCTATTCTCGAGTTTACATGAGCCATGTTGATAGCAATCTGAAATCAGGTAGAATGTTATTCTGGCGTTAATATTATCAAGATTATGCTTGCTACTAGAGTCATGAAGAATTGAATCGAGCTGGGCTGAGATTAGTTGTCCGCACATTACTTCATCGTGTTTATTCTCAGACAATTCCAAGTGAGCCGTGTGACGTGATCTCACCTTCTGGGCTTTGGTTTGAAGATATCTTAGAACACATAAGTCTGGTGCAAGCTTCAGGAAATTGTCATTCTTTTCTTTTTTGAAGTGCGCAGAGTCTACAGGAGACATTGATTATGAACAACACCACTATAAGGGTGGAGCACGATATCGGCATCGTCCTTCTCCATTCGCACGCGGCATCATATATCGTGGCTCTATGGTAAAATCTGTTGGTCTATATTCATGAGTTCAGCGTTGGCTTGGTTTGGTCGAGAGGACAATTTACGACCATACAGTCAAAAGCTCAACTGTTGACAGATCGAGCTGCTGTTGTGATCTAGTTGCAAAATGGGTGCAACTAAAGGAAGAGATAAGTATTCCTTGATTATATCCTTGAAATCACTTTTTAGGCTGAAATTTCAGTCTGCTAATTGCTTACTTAAATCATGTGATAGAGATCTTTCGCAGATGTCATCATTCATTGCATTTCGTAGTATAGATCTCTGAGTGTGACTCTGAGATGAAAAGTGAAATGCAATTTCGTTGTGATGATCACATCGATACCTTTCTCCATGTTCATGGACTGTGATGGTGCCTTGAGAAGGCTGGTCCTATATTGAACATGCTGGCTGCATGCAAGAAATCTGTAGTTGTGCAGGCTGCCTTTTGTTGATGTTGAGTTTAGCACTCTCGAGAGGAGCAACAGATGGAAGTAGGATATATCAGAATTCAATAAATATAAGTTTTTTTATCCCTTCATTCTTATTCTTTGATGTATTTCTCTTATAGGTTGATTTATTTAATTCATGTTTTAATTTTGTTCATAAATTCTTATGTATTCATGCTATAACTTGTGATAGTAAACTTTGTATGATTCTAGCCTTGATATTTCTTTGGATAGTTATAAACAGTTAGTAATCTCTCTCTAAAATGCTTCCAGGACAGATCTAAGAGTAGAAGGTGTTAAGAGATTGCTTAGTGATGAAAAGCTTGAGGCATCTCATGAGGAAGTCATGCCGACCAAAGAAATGATCAAGAATGAAGTCACATCTTGCAACCATGGGACTGAGTTGGTGGCTAGAGGGAGTTCACTTCCAGAAGTCTTCCTTGCAATCTCTGAAGCAGGGGTCAAGAGGGAGTTTTGTAACTCACTGAGAAGAAGTGAAGATTACTGTATTGCAAAATCCTTAGAAGATCCCTTCAACTGCTGAGATCAGAATTGCTGAAGACTGTCATCTGGATTTGTCATTGGTAGCTCCGCAAACCTATTCAGAATAGTGAGATCTGGGATGAGGTCGAGGAGGACTATCCTAAACTCTCTACAGTACTAGAGGTGTGTGTTGGAAAACATTTATCTAAGTCAAAGTGTTGTAGGCAATCTTGGACGAAGAGGTCAGAAGGTTGATGCAAGTGCTTGAAGATTCAGAGGGAGCCTGTTGAGCTTGAAGAAGATGGTAATCTTGTTGCAGCAAAGCATATCCTGAGATACTTGCGTGGCACAGTTGGATATGGATTGAGATATTCTTTAGTTTGGGATCTGCTATGATATCCTGGTGCAGCAGGAAGCAGTCATCTGTGGCATTGAGTATAGTCGAGGCAGAGTATATTGCAGCTTGTATGGCAGCTCGGGAAGCAGTGTGGCTTCGTAAGCTCCTTGCAGGATTATTTAGGCAATCAATGGAGCCTACTATCATTCATTGTGATAATCAGAGTTGCGTGAAGTTATCTGTCAATCTTGTGTTCCATGACAAAACCAAGCATGTTGAGATCAAGTACCACTATATCAGAGATATGGTACTGCGGAGGCTATACAGTTGAGGTATATTAGCGCTGATGAGCAGACGGCAGACATTCTCACCAAGCCTCTCTCCAGATTCAAGGTTGTGTACTTTCGAGATAAGCTTGGTATGGTGGAGAATCCAGCCTTAACTGAGAAAGAGTCTCAGTATTAGTGAGCCTGTTTAATGAGTTCTTCTCTATGAGAGAAGTTCGAGGTGAAATCCCTTGTTAATGCATTTTCCTCTGAGACGGAGGAATTTGAGGTGCAAGCCCTTGTTAATGCATTTCTCCTTGATAGAGATTTAAGTGGAAATCCCTTGTTTCCACCCTCTGAGAGAGTCATGGTGGATGTCATGTGTGTCTCCATGACAACATCTTGTACTTGTGTTTCACCCTCTGGGAGAGCCATGGTGAAAGTCATGTTGAGGTGACAACATCACGCGAGTGATGAACATTGTGCACACCATAGCATGGTTGTAGTCATTATGGTTGATATTGTGTTGAGGCGATATTTGATATCACGATGAGGTGATATTCTCCTTTTCACATTTGGTTGCAACCATTGTGGTAGACATCACGCTGAGGTGATATGTCTTGTGCAGCTGGAAGTACTCTCCCTAGCTGAGAGGGAGTGTTGATGTTTATAGCAGCTTTGGTTGACTTCTTCCAGATCCGATTGAGACAATTCTAATATAGCCTCCAACTATTAAATTGTATTTATTGTATTCTTTGTCTTTGCCAACATGAGACACCTAAAGAGTCACGTCTCTAATTAAATATCATTTAATGTTTGTGTATTTGAAAAGACATTACTCTCCACCAAGGCTGACATATCCTCTTGGTGTATTGCGATTTCAAGAGGCACGAGTTACTATGAGGATGGCTTACCTTTTATTGGATGCATCTCTTTGAAAGGTCTTATTTCTTGTTGCTAGCCGACTTGTATTAAAAAGGTGGCGTCCCTTCATTTTGTATATATATGGATCGGTCTTCTCATTGTAATTATCAAGTCAAGCTTCAAGTCTTTCCTTTATGCAAGTGCGTATTTTTCCAAGAGTAGTTTGTGAATTCTAAAAGGGCAGAGTGAAGATCAAGTAAGAGCAGATTACTTGTATGATATTACTGCCATTGCTGGTGCAGAATCTTGGCCTTGTGATTGGCCTCATTGTAAAGAATATTGTTGCCATTTTTTATATATATGAGATATAATTGTTGCTGGGTTTTTCTCCCTCAAGAGGAGGGTTTTCCTAGGGTATACTCTGTGTTTGTGTACCTATTTTTGAATTAAATTCTGCCTTAATTGTGTTTGTATACTCTGTGTTTTCCTAGGGTTTTCAACAGTTAGCATATTACCTCATCAAGGAGATACCCCTGTTGATGCAGCTATGATCCCTTATATCCTAGTAATCTATACAATGTCAAGAAACTCTCCAGCAAGTTAGGGAGAAAACAAGCAACCTCACCAGAGGAATTATTAACATCAAAACTACACCATTTTGAATCTGGATGCTTGCTCATAATTTGAGTCATTTTAAAGTATATGCCTTAAGCTTAGTACCTGTATCAGGATACTTAGACACTTGTGTAATGATGTAATGAACTACCATGCTGTCATATTGTTATTTCTGCTTTTACTGTTATATTCATCCTGCTATTGTGAGATTAAAGCACTGTAAACTTCATAAAATAGAAAAAAATGTTATTTTTACATTTCATGCTAAATCAATATCAAACCATTCATTTTTCTTAATTCTAATCGCCCTGTTTTCCAAAACCTCACTGCCAGCACTTGGCAGGAACTACACTGCAACAGAGCCCTTGTTTTTATAGGCGACCTATGAAACAAATGAAATGGTTCAGTTCTCCATTGAGCTTTACTGAAAATATGGGCATTAACAAACTGTCCTGTTTACTATATATATATATATATATATATATATATATGTATATGGATTTGGTTCAGCAAACCAAAAGTATAACTGTAATTCAATTACTTGGGATTTGATCTAGAAACTAAAACTACTGAAAATTCATCAAAACAGGACAAAGCAAATCATTGTTATTGTTATATATATATATATATATTTAGGGATTTGGTTCAGCAAACCAAAAGTATAACTGTAATTCAATTACTTGTGATTTGATCTAGAAACTAAAAACTACTGAAAATTCATCAAAACAGGACAAAACAAAGCATTATTGTTAATGTTATATCAAATTTCCCTAAGATCTCAGACTAAAAAACTAAGGATGAACAAAATTCTGAACAAGACTTGAAGACAGATTTAAATTCTGAAATAACAGAGAAGACGAATGCAGAATATTAATAAATTTCGATATCTGCAAAGGAGAGCGGACCTCACATAAGTAAGAGGGAGACACTCCTCAGATGAGACACGTCTCATGAGAGGACGTGTCTCCACAAAGTGGAGACACGTCCACTCATGGGACGTGTCCCTTCAAGCGCGGGGCTCCCTTAACTAATGTTAACCAAAAAACGTAACATACATTCACTTAGATGAAATGCGTAATCATCTAAACTTAGTTCCGTTTAATATTTGCAAGAAGATCGATCAAATTTATCAGATCTGAAACTGACTTATTTGATATTAATAGATATTGAGAACAGCAGGATCAAATACAAATATCTGATCCTAGCTATCTTCAATCAACACTCCCTCTTAGCTAGGGAAGATATTACAAATCAAATAAGTAGAGATATCACCTACACACGTGATATCGAATATATGATATGATTTCTCAAGATTGTCAAGTCACATGACATTCTTCATAATCACATCTTCATTATGGTATGTGCACTGACATCGAGTCACACGATGTCCACTATAATAATTCATGGCATATCCACGGATATAATTATCCACCATGATTATCTCTTAGGAATCACTATGATCTTCAAAAGACATCAAGTCCCATGACATCCATCAAGGTGTCCAAGAGATACCATCATGACATGTCCACAGATATCAAGTCACATGATATCTATCATGATAGTTCAAATTAACATTGTAAAGTCGTCACCTTACAATGTCACATACAAGTGTTCATTAAAAGATCGTCACCTTTCAATAATGTACACAGGGAAAGAGAGAGAGCCCATAAAGTCATGGAGTCACACACATGACAAAAGAGTTTACACATAAAACATCTTAAATATATTAGTACAACTTCTAAACAATTTGAATTTTATACATAAAATCAACTTACATTTCAATCATACCAAGCTTCTTCCTGAAGTGTTCAACCTTGATTCGAGAGAGAGAGGTTAGGTGAGAATGTCTGCGGTTTGATCATTTGTACTAATATACTCCAACTTGATCACATTTCGTTTTACCATGTAATGGTAGGGGATCTCAATGTGCTTAGATCTATCATGAAAACTCCCTCTTAATCTCAGCATTCAAAAATTCCTTGTCTTACACCTAAGGTTAGAGCTTTCTTCAAAGTTGAGTTCTTAGGCCATGCCAGAACTTTCCCATCCATAAAGGTAACCCTATATCCATTGTCTTCAAGAGCTGAGATGGATATTAGATTCCTCTTTATTCCAGGTACGAATAAAACTCCAATGAGTTGAAGGGAGAGACCAAATTTCAATGTGATGGAGCAAGTTCCAACCCCTTTTACTGGATGTGCTGAATCATCCCCAATTGTTACTTCTTCATCAAACTCTTCAGTCATAGTGTCTAAGTGTTCTCTAAACCCTGAGATGTGCCTTGAAGAACCACTATCAATCCCCCAGTTGTTGATATTGATAGATACATGACTTGATAAGGCTGATTAAAATACAAGTTTCTCAGAATCATAATCAGAAGTTGACTTTTCTGTTTTAGCATATGATGCTTGTTGTTTTAATCTGTCAGGGCACTTCATTGCATAGTGTCCATATTTATCACACCTAAAACATTGAACTTGGGAGATGTCCTTTCTTTTCTTGGAGTTTTTCTTCTTACTTTTCTTAAGAGAATTTGTGTTTAAAACTTGAATATCCTCATCTATAGGTTTCTGCTTATTTTCCTTTGACAAGAGTCTAGTTTCTTCTTGTAAACAGTCAGATCTTAACCTATCAAATTTGGGGAGTTTAGATCTCGCACTTATCCCTTGAACAAATGACTCCCAAGAGTTTGGTAGGCCTCCTAGTGCAATTAATGCTAATTCTTTGCTATCAATCTGATATCCAATTGTAGATAATCGATCCCTTAGTTCAATGATCCTCATGAAGTATGCATTAATAGTTTCTCCTTTGTTTATTTGGATATTGTTGATTTGCCTCTTCAATGCAAGGGTCCTACTGGTGTTGTTTATCTCATAGGTGTTCTCAAGGGATTTAAACATTAGATATGCAGTTTCATGTTTTGCTAGAATAGGTACTATGTGATCCCTAACTGCATCTACTAAGATTTTCATGGCCTTTTCATTATTCTCAGTCCATTGAGATTTCTCAGAATCATCCTCAGGTTCCCTCTTGATTTCTTTCACAAATGAGTCTAACTTATGTTCTTTGAGAATCATCATGATTCTGAATTTCCATGAGGTAAAGTTGCATGCTCCCTCAAGACGATCTTCGAATCTGATTACACTTGACATTATGAAGAATGTGATGTGAATTCGAATTTTTCTAAGTCTGAAATCTAGATTTGATCAGGTTTTTTTCAACTTGACTCTGACACCATGTAAATGTTATATCAACTTTCCCTAAGATCTCAGACTAAAAAACTAAGGATGAACAAAATTCTGAACAAGACTTGAAGACAGATTTAAATTCTGAAATAACAGAGAAGACGAATGCAGAATATTAATAAATTTTGATATCTGCAAAGGAGAACGGACCTTACATAAGTAAGAGGGAGACACTCCTCAGATGAGACACGTCACATGAGAGGATGTGTCCCTTCAAGCGCGGGGCTCCCTTAACTAATGTTAACCAAAAAACGTAACATACATTCACTTAGATGAAATGCGTAATCATCTAAACTTAGTTCCGTTTAATATTTGCAAGAAGATCGATCAAATTTATCAGATCTGAAACTGACTTATTTGATATTAATAGATATTGAGAACAGCAGGATCGAATACAAATATCTGATCGTAGCTATCTTCAATCAACAAAAATAATAATGAAAACTTCACATCTGCTGCGAATTAAATCTCATAAGGCAAGAACCATTTCTCCTGTTTATTTAATTTATTTGATTATTTCGATTAAATATTAGCTGCTTACAGTGGGCAAGAATGACCAATGGGACTGGAAAGTGTGCATGGTCAAAGATCCCAATGGAAGCGAGTAGCGTATTTCCAATGAAGTAACACATAACTGAAGGAAAACAATATTATGAAGTAGCAAAAACCTGAATAAACAAAAGCACAAAATAAATAAAACCCTATGCTGCAGTGCATGATAACCCAAAACAAAGCCAAACAGCCACTTTTGTGACATTCAAGGTCCAGAGGAAGTTGGTTATTTGTTTATAACTTCATACTGATATCTGTTTAAGGCAGCTGAGACAAATACTTTTTGTACTATGAAGGGTCGAATATATGTCATTAGATAACAAGCTTTTGTGGCATGGGCTTTCTACATTCTGGAGGTACACTGTTTTAATATATGTCTCATTTACAGGTGCTGTGCATTGCAAAAGACAAATGGCATTCACATGATACACTTCAATAGATGGCTTCACTTTTATTGTAGGAACTCTCTCTGAACCTTTTTTGTGGAGACTAAAAAGAGGAAAATCTGTGACAATGTGGGAAGGAAATTAAGTTAGTCAATTTCAAATTGGCCATCTAAACAAGCTCTCATGTCAAATCTTACTGATTTGAATTTTCTAATCTGCTTCCATTGCATTTGGCAGGATATTAGTAGGTACACCTAAAATGTTGGAGGAAGGCTTCTACCAGATGATTTGGATATTGAGGAATGGCTAGATACAAAAGATCCCTGAGATGTCTATGTGCCTGGATAATTTTCCTGATTGTAGTTACCTTACTGGAGTCATACACATGACCATCCTATTTTATTTGTAGAATATTGGAAAGCTTGTATGAGTAGCTATTTTTCATGCAATTAAAGTTTATATCACCTGAATGAAAAAACCAGCTTAAGATAAAATTATTTAGGTACAGTCTGAAAACATATAGATCTCTTGACTAGAATTTGAGTGTTCCATAATCTACCCATTTTAACTTTGTTGTCATTTAAATTATCCTGAAAAATTCTCTGTTTAGATTTCTATTGAAGTGGAAGCCTGGATAAGTAAAATGCATACAATAACTGTCCTTGTATGATTTGTATGCTTATTAACGTTGCATGGAGAATAAAATTAACTCTTGCTTTTTCATTTTTTTTGCTTTCTTGGATCTTTAGTAAGTGTCACAGAGTTGAAATACATCAGACAATGCTTTTAGTTGAATTATTTCAATGCTCAAACCAAGGTTTCCAGCTCTCACAGGCAAGGTGTGCATTATTGCAGCTTCCAAGAGGTGGTTCCTTTGAATGCTGGCAACATTTTTTCTGTAGAGGATAATATCCCTGTCTTGAACTGGGATGATTGACTTCTCAGCACATTGAACAAAACCCAACCTACTAAATCCAAGAGTAAATGCAATAGTGCTCCTCCCCCATCAAAAGGGTTAATGCATCCGACATCGTTGCAGATGAAATATTATCTGAAAATAATGTAACTAATGAAGATGTTAGCATATTACCTCATCAAGGAGATACCCCCGTTGATGCAGCTTTGGTCGACTTCTTCCAGATCCGATTGAGACAATTCTAATATAGCCTCCAGCTATTAAATTGTATTTATTGTATTCTTTGTCTTGGTCGACATTAGACACCTGAAGAGTCACGTCTCTAATTAAATATCATTTAATGTTTGTGTATTTGAAAAGACATTACTCTCCACCAAGGCCGACATATCCTCTTGGTGTATTGCGATTTCAAGAGGCACGAGTTACTATGAGGATGACTTACTTTTTATTGGATGCATCTCTTTGAAAGGTCTTATTTCTTGTTGCTAGCCGACTTGTATTAAAAAGTGGCGTCCCTTCATTTTGTATATATATGGATCGGTCTTCTCATTGTAATTATCAAGTCAAGCTTCAAGTCTTTCCTTTATGCAAGTGCGTATTCTTCCAAGAGTAGTTTGTGAATTTTAAAAGGGCAGAGTGAAGATCAAGTAAGAGCAGATTACTTGTATGATATTACTGCCATTGCTGGTGCAGAATCTTGGCCTTGTGATTGGCCTCATTGTAAAGAATATTGTTGCCATTTTTTATATATATGTGATATAATTGTTGCTGGGTTTTTCTCCCTCAAGAGGAGGGTTTTCCCAAGGTATACTCTGTGTTTGTGTATCTATTTTTGAATTAAATTCTGCCTTAATAATCTGATCGTATAAAAGCAACATGGTATCAGAGCGGGTATGTGAAAAGATCTGATCAAGTTAGTTTAAGCTTATGTGGAAGAGTGTGAGAATTACGACAGTGTGTACTATTTCTTTTTATCATATTCGATGGACAGAAGCGTATCCACTTGGAGTTGGAATTTTCTGTTAAGTCGTGTGAGGCTTTTGTCACACATATTTGGCACCGTCGGTGGTTACTTGCTGAAGCAAGATGTTGTCAAATTTTTTTTCGGTAACATATTGTGAGAATCGTCTCAGGAGACCTTTGAAGGAGTTGCATCAGCCCTGTTGGACTCGCACGATCTTCGGCAGGAGAAGCTCGAAGTCCAAATTAGTTTCATCGCTATCTCATCTTGCTATGTTGTCGAGCAGTTCTTCATTTACAATCTCTTACAATTTGGAGGCTCGATATTGAGATTGGGTGCTTGAGCAAGTTCTTGGATGCCGAGAATGGGTACAATCGCATCGGCCTTGATATCATCCGGATCTACTGTCGAATGTTCAAGGGAGCGCCTCAAACTTGGCTCTATTCTCGAGTTTACATGAGCCATGTTGATATCAATCTGAAATCAGGTAGAATGTTATTCTGGCATTAATATTATCAAGATTATGGTTGCTGCTAGAGTCGTGAAGAACTGAATCGAGCTGGGCTAAGATTAGTTGTCTGCACATTACTTCATCGTGTTTATTCTCAGACAATTCCAAGTGAGCCGTGTGATGTGATCTCACCTTCTGGGCTTTGGTTTGAAGAGATCTCAGAAAACATAAGTCTGGTGCAAGCTTCAGGAAATCATCATTCTTTTCCTTTTTGAAGTGCGCAGAGTCTATAGGAGACATTGATTATGAGTGACACCACTATAAGGGTGGAGCACGATATCGGCATCGTCCTCCATTTGCACACGGCATCATATATCGTGGCTTTATGGTTGAAATCTGTTGGTCTATATTCATGAGTTCAGCGTTGGCTTGGTTTGGTCGAGAGGACAATTTACAACCATACAGTCAAAAGCTCAATTGTTGATAGATCGAGCTGCTATTGTGATCTAGTTGCAAAATGGGTGCAACTAAAGGAAGAGATAAGTATTCCTTGATTATATCCTTGAAATCACTTTCTAGGCTGAAATTTTAGTTTGCTAATTGCTTACTTAAATCATGTGTGATAGAGATCTTTGGTAGATGTCATCATTCATTGCATTTTGTAGTATAGATCTCTGAGTGTGACTCTGAGATGAAAAGTGAAATGCAATTTCGTTGTGATGATCACATCGATACCTTTCTCCATGTTCATGGACTGCGATGGTGCCTTGAGAAGGCTGGTCCTATATTGAACATGCTGGCTGCATGCAAGAAATCTGTAGTTGTGCAGACTGCCTTTTGTTGATGTTGAGTTTAGCACTCTCGAGAGGAGCAAAAGATGGAAGCAGGATATATCAAAATTCAATAAAGATAAGTTTCTTTATCCCTTCATTCTTATTCTTTGATGTATTTCTCTTATAGGTTGATTTATTTAATTCATGTTTTAATTTTGTTCATAAATTCTTATGTATTCATGCTATAACCTGTGATAGTAAACTTTGTATGATTCTAGCCTTGATATTTCTTTGGATAGTTATAAACAGTAAGTAATCTCTCTCTAAAATGCTTCCAGGACAGATCTAAGAGCAGAAGGTGTTAAGAGATTGCTTAGTGATGAAAAGCTTGAGGCATCTCATGAGGAAGTCATGCCGACCAAAGAAATGATCAAGAATGAAGTCACATCTTGCAACCATGGGACTGAGTTGGTGGCTAGAGGGAGTTCACTTCCATAAGTCTTCCTTGCAATCTTTGAAGCAGGGGTCAAGAGGGAGTTTTGTAACTCACTGAGAAGAAGTGAAGATTACTGTATTGCAAAATCCTTAGAAGATCCCTTCAACTGCTGAGATCAGAATTGCTCAAGACTGTCATCTGGATTTGTCATTGGTAGCTCCGCAAACCTATTCAGAATAGTGAGATCTGGGATGAGGTCGAGGAGGACTATCCTGAACTCTCTACAGTACTAGAGGTGTGCGCTGAAAAACATTTATCTAAGTCAAAGTGTTGCAGGCAATTTTTGACGAAGAGGTCAGAAGGTTGATGCAAGTGCTTGAAGATTCAAAGGGAGCTTGTTGAGCCTGAAGAAGATGGTAATCTTGTTGCAGCAAAGCATATCCTGAGATACTTGCGTGGCACAGTTGGATATGGATTGAGATATTTTTCAATTTGGGATTTGCTATGATATCTTGGTGCAGCAGGAAGCAGTCATCTGTGGCATTGAGTACAGCCGAGGCAGAGTATATTGCAGCTTGTATGGAGCTCGGGAAGCAGTGTCAGTGAGCCTGTTTAATGAGTTCTTCTCTGTGAAAGAAGTTCAAGGTGAAATCCCTTGATTAATGAGTCCTTTGTGAGAGAAGTTCGAGGTGAAATCCCTTGTTAATGCATTTTCCTCTGAGACGGAGGAATTTCAGGTGCAAGCCCTTGTTAATGCATTTTCCTCTGAGATGAAGGAATTTGAGGTGCAAGCCCTTGTTAATGCATTTCTCCTTGAGAGAGATTTGAGGTGAAAGCCCTTGTTTCCACCCTCTGAGAGAGTCATGGTGGATGTTATGTGTGTGACTCCATGACAACATCTTGTACTTGTGTTTCACCCTTTGGGAGAGCTATGGTGAAAGTCATGTTGAGGTGACAACATCACGCAAGTGATGAACACTTGTACACACCATAGCATGGTTGTAGTCATTATGGTTGATATTGTGTTGAGGCGATATCTGATATCATGATGAGGTGATATTCTTCTTTTCACATTTGGTTGCAGCCATTGTGGTATAGACATCACGCTGAGGTGATGTCTTGTGCAATTAGAAGTACTCTCCCTAGTTGAGAGGGAGTGTTGATGTTTATAGCAGCTTTGGTTGACTTCTTCCATATCCGATTGAGACAATTCTAATATAGCCTCCAGCTATTAAATTGTATTCTTTGTCTTGGCCGACATGAGACACCTGAAGAGTCACGTCTCTAATTAAATATCATTTAATGTTTGTGTATTTGAAAAGACATTACTCTCCACCAAGGCCGACATATCCTCTTGGTGTATTGCGATTTCAAGAGGCACAAGTTACTATGAGGACGGCTTACCTTTTATTGGATGCATCTCTTTGAAAGGTCTTTTTTCTTGTTGCTAGCCGACTTGTATTAAAAAGGTGGCGTCCCTTCATTTTGTATATATATGGATCGGTCTTCTCATTGTAATTATCAAGTCAAGCTTCAAGTCTTTCCTTTATGCAAGTGCGTATTCTTCCAAGAGTAGTTTGTGAATTCTAAAAGGGCAGAGTGAAGATCAAGTAAGAGCAGATTACTTGTATGATATTACTGCCATTGCTGGTGCAGA